>CAUYMX010036248.1:0-13009 GCA_963573855.1 Lepilemur septentrionalis
TAAGAAGCTTACAACTATCATCACTATACAAGTAAATAGAAAATTACAATTTTCTTTTTTCTTTTTTTTGAGACAGAGTCTCACTCTGTTGCCCGGGCTAGAGTGAGTGCCGTGGTGTCAGCTTAGCTCACAGCAACCTCAGACTCCTGGGCTCAAGGGATCCTTCTGCCTCAGCCTCCCAAGTAGCTGGGACTACAGGCATGCGCCACCATGCCCGGCTCATTTTTTCTATATATATCTTTAGTTGGCCAATTAATTTCTTTCTTTATATTTATAGTAGAGACGGGGTCTCACTCTTGCTCAGGCTGGTTTCGAACTCCTGACCTTGAGCGATCCGCCCGCCTCAGCCTTCCAGAATGCTAGGATTACAGGCGTGAGCCACCGCGCCCGGCTTACAATTTTCTTTAAGTGTCACGATGATAGCATGTATAAGGTCATAGTAGAGCAGAAAGGAATGGCATCTAATTCTGAACGGAGTTCAAGGAAAGTGCGGAGAAGCAGGCTCTTAAAAAGTGTGAATGCATTGCAAACGCTGCTCTGATTATGACTAAAGATTTTACATAGTTCTATAAACATTAACTTTTTAAAAAATCCAACATAATTGTATATGGCTTAAAAGCATATAATTATACTTGTGCAGCTTAAAAATTCCTGTCTAGTGACACTGCAGCTGTCATAATGTCATAGCTCAAAGTTACTCATGGGTTTATGGTGACGCTGTTGTAAACAAATCTACTGTACCCTCCAGTCACATAGAAGTTTAGCAATACAATTATACACAGCACATAACACATGATAATTATAACAAACAACTATGTTACTGGTCTATGTATTTATTACATTATGCTTTTTTATGATTATTTTAAAGCATACTCCTTGTGCTTATATATTTTTTAAAGTTAATTGTAAAACAGCCTCAGACAGGTCCTTCAGGAGATATTCCCAAAAGAAGGCGATGTTTTCATAGGGGATGACAGCTCCATGCATGCCATTGCTCCTGAAGACCTACCCATGGGAAGTATGTGGAAGTAGAAAACAGTGGTATTAATGATCCTGACTCTGTGCAGGTGTAGGCTAATGTGTTTCTTTGTTTTTAACTAAAAAGTAAAAAAAAATCCAAAACTTTTAAAAATAGAAAAAAGCTTATAGAATAAGGATAAAAAGAGAGAAAATATTTTTGTGCAGCTGTACAATGTGTTTTAAGCTAAGTGTTATTACAGAAGAATTAAAAAGTTTTTAAAAATTAAAAAGTTTATAAAATAAAGTTACAGTGAGCCAAGGTTAATTTATTATTGAAGAAAAAAAATTTTTAATAAATTTAAGGTAGCCTAAGTATACAGTGTCTGTGAAGTCTACAGCAGTGTACAGTAATGTCCTAGGCCTCCACATTCACTCACTACACACTGACTCACCCAGGGCAACTTCCAGTCCTGCAAGCTCCACTCATGGTGAGTGCCCTAAATAGGTGTACCATGTTTACCTTTCATACTGTATTTTTACTGTACCTTTTCTATGTTTAGATACAGAAATATTCACCATTGTATTACAACTGCCTACAGTACTCAGTACAGTAAAATGCTGTACAGGTTTGTGGCCTGGGAGCAACAGGCCGCTATACCACACAGCCTCGGTGTGCAGTAGGCTATGCCATCTGGGTTTGTGTAAGTCCACTCTGCGATATTCACACAGTAACAAAACTGCCCAGGAACACATTTCTCAGAACATCTCTCTGCTGTTAAACAACACGTGACTGTAGTTTAATGTTAAATTATTACAGATTCATATTATGACCGACCTGAGAAAACGCAGCCATGCTAAACAAAGACATACTTAGAGCTCTCATCCCCACCCTCTAACCACTGTTCAACACTGTTCTCAAAGTCTACTTCCTACTGCTTTAGAACATTTAAAATAGGCATTTACCAAGAAAGAGATATGATTTTTATACTTACTGGTAAATGTTCAAGTAATGAAGTTACACTCTCAGACACATATATTATGCTTCCATCTGTCATGATTGCTAAAAAAAAACCATCAAGAGCCTGAAATTAAATATAATGGTCAGTTAAATGAAAAGAAAAAAGTATTTCACAGGACAGAAATAAAAATCTAAGATAAACGACAAGGTATTTAATGAGGAAATATCCAGAGCACTGTCAAAACGCTAGCCTTTCCCTTTACAATCCCTTAGTACAGCGGTCCCCAACCTTTTTGGCACCAGGGACTGGTTTAATGGAAGACAATTTTTCCATGGACTGGGGCTGGGGTGGGTAGGGGTGCACCAACCTCTCTGCTAATGATGATGTGTATTTGCAGCTGCTCCCCAGCGCCAGCATCACTGCCTCAGCTCCACCGCAGATCAGGCATGAGAGTCTCACAAAGAGCACACAATCCAGATCCCTGGCATGCGCAGCTTACAGTAGGGTTTGCCATCCTATGAGAATCTAATGCCTCGGCCCATCTAACAGGAGGCGGAGCTTAGGTGGTGATGTAAGTGACAGGGAGCGGCTGTAAATACAGGTGAAGCTTCCCTTGCTCTGTTTGCCCACCGCTCACCCGCTGCTGTGCGGCCTGGTCCCTAACAGGCCACGGACCAGTGCTGGTCCTCGGCCCGGAGGTTAGGGACTGCAGCCTCAATATGTAATGTCTCTTTGACTATTTTTAAATGCTTCTGAGGGAAAAATAACACTCTCTGGGCATCTCTTGGACAGCTGATTTCTAAAAGACACAGACTTGATGTTCTACCTTCATCACTATGTATATTTTGTGATCCAACCATTACACACAGTATTAATGGATTATTTGAAGAAGACACATCTCCGAAGCACACACCACCTCAATAATACGTTTTAGGCACACAAAAGAACACACTGTTATTATTTTGGATATGCTAACAGAGAGGTGTATGATTGAAGTGTATGTAGATATATAAGAAATAAAGTGAAAGGGAGTGGTGGGAAATTACGCTAAAAAAACTAGGCTGACGTCAAATCATGAAAGGCCTTGAATACCAGGTTAAGACATAAGGACTTTTACTCTGTACACAACGGGAAGTCAAGAGAAGATTTTAGGGCAGGGGCTTCTGCTTAAATGAGTAGTAGTATGGAAATAGTGTAGACTTAGAGGGAAACGAGAGTTGAGTCAGGAAAATCTCAGTGGCTTTGGAATAATTAGGGAAGTTAATGAGAATCTGAATGAAATCAGGAATAAAGAAGAAGAAATTGAGCAAGCACTGAGAAATGTGAGGCAGTTCAGGAGAGAAGTCACAGCCAGCGTACAAGACTTAATAATAAAGTAATCTTGTACTTCATACAGTACAAAGTATTTTCATTTAAGAATCCTAGGCACAGAACTGACGGCTAAAGAAATGAGATCTACAAAAGCAAAAAGCATGCCAAAGACAAATCACAGAAAAAATTATCTACATCAAGCAATGAAGAGGAGAAAAAAAAAAAACCAGAGAAAAGGACAGAGAAGACAGAATACACTGTCATTAACGAATCAATGGAAGAAAGACAAGGTAAGTAAGGAGTAAGAGGGATGGTTCAGTGTAAAACAAGATCAGAGAGAATAAGGAACAAGAAAATGAGAATGAATGTTGGAGATTTTCAAAAGAGTTATGTCAACAAGAAGGCAAGTCAGACTATAATAAATTTAGAAATGGGTGGATGATCAGAAGGCTCTTTATTAATACAAACCAGTGTATTAATAACCAAGTTCATTCATGAACTTTTAGAAGGGAAAAAAGGAGAAAGGACAACAGTTTTAATGGGGCCAAATATCATAGGAAGGCATAAAAAAACAACTAGTAATTTGCAGGCTAAGAGAAAGGAAGATGCAGTAGAGAAGAAGCTGAAGATACACAGCAGAAAAGATACTATAAAGAGGGATTATTCTTCTATCAAAACAGTTATCACATCGAATTCTAATTTCTTGTTTAATTAAGGAGCTCTCAAAAAAATAGCAACCATTGGTGGGAACCCTGTACGTCTTACTCATCTTCGTATGTGCAGCACCTGCAGCACTAGCGTGGCACAGGTAAGAAGAATACTTGTGGTACACTAATATAATTTACAGGCCTCCCTCCAACTCTATGTAACTGTTGAATGCATAAAAAAAGGGACACACCCTCCCAAACACCCTGCTATTGGGAAAAAGATCTATCAGGAAGAACTTATTTTGAGTAGATGCCTATCTTCTAGAATGGCTCAGACAAATCCATTCTTGGCTAATGCAGGGGGATGGAAGTGGAAATCTTGTAACTGAAGCAAACTCATGAATTATTTTTTTTAAAAAAACTCTTTAGTACAATAATGCCAGTATTATTATTTCATGAATAATAGGGTGAAAATGATGTTAAGAAGACAACTGCTTTTCTCACGTGAGGCTAGACTGTGTCACCTTTGAAAGCAAATTAATATTTACTATGACGATACATATTTGCGAGGACTCTTTGGAGCCATTATTAAATGAGGCGCTCTTCTGCCACGAGAACAGACTGAGATCAGAACTCTTAAAATGTAATCCCACTTCTCAAACTAAAGCCTGCCCTTTCATCTTCAAAGCAGGGGAAGACTAAGTGGAGAAAACCCTCCAATAGCATCTTGCTGAAGTCTTCACTTAAGAAAGGACATACGGCTCAGACTTCTTTTGAGAAGTCGTCTTCTTCACAACTTCACAGGTAGAAGATTTGCACCTGTGAAGGGATATAATTTCCCAAGAAGACAGGTGACTACACCAAAAACTAAAGGGGCCTTGAGGAGGATCTTCAAGAGGAAGATGGAGAGACACAGAAGAGACAGAAAGGGAACATCCTCATCCCAAGGCTGAAGACTACGAAGCTTGTCCGTTCATCACACTGTATGATAAGAAGGAAAGGATTCATTAGTTAAAACTGCTTGTCTTCCCGTTTGGTACCTACTTGACTCACAATAAAAGGACTGTATAGACCTTCGTTGTTTGCTTAGTGACTGTTTAGTCTGGGAAAGATCAGAATAGAGTTTCCAGGGAAGGAGACAGTGCGTTCTGAAGAGCTGCAGCCAAGATGAAACTGACGCAGAGCACTAGCCCTTGCAAATTACTGGAGAAAGCTGTCACGGGGCAGAACTACAGTGGTCGCCCGCTTAACCCGAGGGGGATATGTTCCCAGACCTCCAGTGGATACCTGATACTGCACATAATATCAAACTCTGTATTTACTATTCACAAGTCCCTTTTTCTTTCTTCACAACTTCACAGGTAGAAGATTCATTCTTATTGTAGATCTTTAGCAAGCTCATCATGTGATTTCTTTCCTTCCTTTTTAAGTCAAGAACTTTCAACTTTCACCTTCTCACTTAGAGGAGGGACGCCACAGCTTCTCTTTGGCGTATCTGAACTGTCAGCAACACTACTCTTGTGATTTGAGGCCATTATTGTAAGTCAAGTATACAGGTATTCAAAAAATGAATTGAAGATTCTAGAGATTATGATATTATTTATAATATGCAACAGAGAAATTTATTTAAAAATATTCTCATGATTATCTTCACAGATTTTAGGTTTACGTTTCTGAAAAATGTTACATTTATTTATTTTTAATGTTAAGAGTATTTTTGATTTTTAGTATTTACAACTACAAGTAAATATACATTTTAACATTAATGTGTCAAGATAAAAGATACATATATGTGTGTGTGAATACCTGTCTACATATATACTACATGTGCCTGGCAATTAATAAAAAGAATCTGACCATTGTGAAGAAAAATTTGAAGATAATACTTTTATGTTTAGCTTATTAGTGAACTGGATATTTACCTACATTAAATAATAAATGAGTAAACACTGTATCAATTTTTTAATTTATAAGAATTTTTTATACCAGTAAGGCAGGGTATGTAAATACTTTATGAATAACAAAGATCTTATTAAACAATTGCACTGAGACTATTAACAGTTAATATGTGAAAACTGCTGACTTATTTTTCAGATTTAAAGTACGGGTTTAGGGTAAAAATAGAGTTATGTAAGATAGAATGAACAGTGGCTAACAGCAAACAGTAAGTTATGGCACACTTTAAAATAAATAGAAGAGTGGAACTGGAATGTTCCTAACACAAAGAAATGGTAAATGCTTGAGGCAATGGATACCCCAATTACCCTGATCTGATTAATATAAATTGTAAGCCTGTATCAAAACATTACACGTGCCCTATAAATACATATAACTATTATGTACCCATAATAATTAAAAATAAAAAACTTTGAAAACAAAACTACAGGTTTAAATGTTTATAATATATTTGCACTCCAAAAAATTTTCATATGGTAACATTTCTGCTGAATACATAAAGACCTGAATCCAACAATTAAATGTCCCATCTGAAGTATAAACAGGAAAATTAACTCATTAATTTGCAAAATGTCTTATTTTGGACTTCAGTAAGTACACAAAGACATCTGAGACAAGCCGTTACATATACATACAGGCATACCTCTTCTGATTGCGCTTGCTTTACTGTACTTTACAGATATTGTGCTTTCCTCAAAATAAAGGTTTGTGGCAACCCTGCATCGAACAAGTCTACTGGGGACATTTTTCCAGCAGCAGTGTGCTCATTCTGTGTTACATCTTGGAAATTCTTGCAACATTTCAAACTATTTCATTATTATTATATCTCTTATGGTGATCTATGATCTCTGATGTTACTACTGTAATTGTTTTCAGGGTGCCACAAACCATGCCCATGTAAAATGGCAAACTTAAATACTGTGTATGTTACGAATGTTCCACTAACCAGCCATTCTCTCTCCCCTCAGGCCTCCCTATTCCCTGAGACACAACAATATTAAAAGTAGACCAAGGGCCGGGCGCGGTGCCTCACGCCTGTAATCCTAGCACTCTGGGAGGCCGAGACGGGCGGATCACTCAAGGTCAGGAGTTCAAAACCAGCCTGAGCAAGAGCGAGACCCCGTCTCTACTAAAAAAAATAGAAAGAAATTAACTGGCCAACTAAAAATGTATAGAAAAAATTAGCCAGGCATGGTGGCACGTGCCTGTAGTCCCAGATACTCGGGAGGCTGAGGCAGGAGGATCGCTTGAGCCCAGGAGTGTGAGGTTGCTGTGAGCTAGGCTGATGTTATGGCACTCTAGCCTGGGCAACAGAGTGAGACTCTGTATCAAAAAAAAAAAAAAAAAAAAAAAATTAGACCAATTAACAACCCTACAATGGCCTCTAACTGTCCAAGGGAAAAGAAGAGTCACCTCTCACTTTAAATCAAAAACTAAAAATGAGGTTAGTCAAGAAGGCCTGTCAAAAGCGGAGATAGGCCAAAAGTTAGGCCTCTTGTGCCAAACAGAAAGTTGTGAATGAAAAAGAAACTACTTGAAGGAAATTAAAAGGGCTACTCCAGTGAAAATACAGGTGATAAGACAGCCAAACAGCCTTTCTGCTGATATGGAAAAAGATTTAGCGGTCTGGAGAGAAGATCAAACCAGCCACAGCATTCCCTTACACCAAAGCCTAACCTAGACAAAGGCCTTAATTCTCTTCAATTCTATGAAGGCCGAGAGGTGAGGAAGCTGCAGAAGCAATACTGGAAGCTAGCAGAGGAGGGTTGTTGGGTATGAGGAAAGCAGCTGCCTCCATAATATAAACGTACAAAGTGAAGCAGCAAATGCTGACCCAGAAGCTATAGCAAGTTATACAGAATATCTAGCTAAGATAATTTGATGAAGGTGGCTACACTATACAACAGATTTTCAATGCAGACAAAATTGCCTTCTATTAGGAGAAGATGCTGTCTAGGACTTTCACAGCTAGAGAGGAGAAATCAATGCTTGGCTTCAAACCTTCAAAGGACAGGCTGACTCTCTTGTTAGGGGCTAATGAAGCTGGTGACTTTAAGTTGAACCCAATGTTCATACACCAGTGTGAAAATCCCAGGGCCCTTAAGAAGTATGTTAACTCTACTCAGCCTGTGCTCCATAAATGGAACAACCAAGCCTGGATGATAGCACATCAGTTTACAGCACGGTTTACTGAATATTTTAAGCCCACTGTTGAGAACTACTGATCAGAAAAAAAGGCTCCTTTCCAAATATTATTGCTCATTGACAATGCACCTGGTCACCCAAGAGCTCTGATGGATATACGCAAGGAGATGAATGTTGTTTTCATGCTTGCTAACACAACATCCACTCTGCAGCCCATGGATCAAAGAGTAATCTCAACTTTCAAGTCTTATAATTTAAGAAATACATTTCATAAGGCTACAGTTGCCATAGATAGTGATTCCTCTGACAGATCTGGGCAAAGTCAACTGAAAACCTTTTGGAAAGGATTCACCAGTCCAGATACCATTAAGAACATGGCAGAAGGTCAAAACATCAACATCAACAGAAGTTTGTAAGTTGATTCCAGCCCTAGCGGAAGACATGGAGAAGTGCAAGACTTCAGTGGAAGTCACTGCCCAGGTGGTGGAAACAGCACGAGAACGCCAATCAGAAGTGCAGCCTGATGATGTGATTGATTGCTGTAATCTCATGATAAAATTTTAACAGATGAGGAGTTTCTTCTTATGGATAAGCAAAGAACATGGTTTCTTCAGATATGGAATCTACTCCTAGTGAAGATGTTGTGAACATTGTTGAAATGACAACAAAGGGTTTAGAATATTACATAAACTTAGTTAATAAAGCAGGGTTCGAAAGAATTTTGACCCCAATTTTCAAAGAAGTTCTACTGTGGGTAAAATATTATCTAATAGCATCACATGCTACAGAAAAATCTTTAGTGAAAAGAAGAGTCAATCATTGTGGCACATTTCATTGTTGTCTTCTCTTAAGAAACTGGCACGGCCACCCCAACTTTCCGCAACCACCACCCTGATCAGTCAGTCAGCAGCCATCAACACTGAGGCAAGACCCTCTACCAGCAAAAGCGCTATAACTCACTGAAGGCTCAGATGATCTTCATCATTTTTTACAAATTAAGTATTTTTTAATTTATGTATTTATTTTTACATAGTGCTACTGCATATGTATGCATATACTATTATACTACAGTATAGTGTAAACATACACTTTTATATTCACCGAGAAACAAACAAACAAAAAATAGCGTGACATTTTATTGCAATATTCGCTTTACTGCAGTGGTTTGGAACTAAACCCGCAATATCTCCAAGGTATGCCTGTATACTAAAATTAGTCACCCTGTGATTTCTTTTCCGAGGAAAATAAAACTTTCGAAATTAAATCTGGACATACCTCTAACATTAATTGTGTAAACTCTTCATTACTAAGGAATGTAGGTTTCCAGTCCTGTCGAATTTCACTAGCATCTGACTGTGCAGTGATTTCTGTAAACAGATGGACACATTAGTGGCACACTCCAACCACCAGTGGAGTACAAAGTCCTACAAGTTGCCTTCCTTCTTCCCACTCGAACTAAAGATGAGAACCACACGCAGTAACATCTATTGGTCTGGATATCAAGAGGTCCAGGTTTTGGTATGATAAAGTACTCGAGTTAATGTGGCAAATCTCAGGTTTGGTCTCTTGGTAATACAGTCTCTTGGGTTTTTCTCTGGGGAGCCGAGATAGCGTGTGTTGCTGTTAGGCCTGAGATTGCTTCCTATCTGACACAATGACCAAACAACAATCAGAAAAAGCAGATTAGATCAAGTTTGTGGCTAAGCATTTTGAAGAAAGTCTTTTTTCCTCTTCCTTTCCTTGTTATTCAAATGGTACTATCTAGAGAAAAAGTAAGGAAATGAGCCTGGTGGAAAGGGGCCAAAGAGGTCAGTCAGTCTGCTTTCAACAAGACCTTAGGCCTGCCTAATGCTGGGCAAAAAGATCCCTCCCAAATCTGAGTGCTCTATCTTAATTAAATCAAGGAGACTCAGTATTTTGAGTAAAAACTTTACAGTACCATCCCCAGAGTGATTTTGCTTAGTGTCCCCTTTGTGTATGTTCTTAGTGGTGGAGAGCTGGTCAAAAATCTGGAGATCCCTGGCTTGGGACACATATTTTGTCACTCTTATTACTATTTTATTTTGCTACACACTTCTAATATATTTAGTTATGAGAAAGCTGTTCCATAAATGTTGAAATCTGAATTGCTCAGGTAACATTTTTAAATGCAGACATATTAAAACAACCAGGCAGAATAAAAATCTCTGTCACAGAATATATTCTACAAAATATACTGTACTTTGTAGTAAGAAGTATGGACTAAGTTGTTTTGATTTTATTGTCAGGTATATAAATACACTGTATTAAACTGTCACCCAAAATTTAGCATATAAGAAATGCCTGTGCTGGAATATGAAGAGTACCTAAGAAGAGTCACTAAATCTGTGGAATACAGTCATGTCTTTCGAATTCACATCCATTATATACATTTGGGAAATGGATTTAAATCCACAAGCAACTCCAATCAAGTTTAATTAAACTCAGGCCTGTTTTAGAGTAAGTATAAAAGAATTCCCTTTTACCTTAACATAAATATTATCTTTGTGAGACTTATATATCCAATTTTGGGAAGAAAATCCACTTACTGCAAAAACTCATCCTCTATTGTTGGGGGAAACGCATGCATGTCGTTTCATTTCATTCAACAATCATTTATTGAACCCCTAGTGTCTAAGGGACTGGTTTCAATGAGTACGCCATCTCACACGGGACACTGAGGTTAGCGAGAAAACTATCTGTAGAGGTAAAATGTAATAATATTGGTGGCAATAAATACTAAGATAAGCAATTCTGAACATTTACAAAAGAATCACTGAATTTGGCAACTGTGATACGGTACGAAGGAAGATGAAAACCACTGTAAAGTTTTTTCACGTGTGCGTCCTGCGAGACTAAAATGATGGTGGTATAAAAATGAAAAAAAAAAAGGCAAGAGAAAGAAGTGACTTGACAAAATGAAAATGAATTCAGTTTTAGATGCACTGAGTCTGAGAACATGCAAAAGAAAGATCTAGAAGTTATCTGGAAATACTAGGCTAAAAAGTTTGCATCTAAAAATAGAGATCTGGTAGTTTAATAGAGACACGACAGCTGAAGCTATGGAATGAGACAACCAAGAAAAAGTGTGTAGAGAAAGCGAGAGAACCAGGATAAGACTGGGAAATGTCACATTTAGAAGGCAGAGAGGGAGGAAAGAAGTTAGTTTCAGACAGAAAAGGGGAAGTGAAGTGCAATACAATGGAATCCAAGGGGAATAAAAACCAAAGGAGGACAGATCAGAATTTCCAGTGCTAGAGAGATAACAAAAAGCTACTGCTCTATGGGGGGGGAGTGGGGGAAGGTGGAGTTAATATCATTAGTGAAATTAACAAAACTAATTCCAATGAGTGGTGAAGCATAAACAGTCTGGTAAGGCATTACCAAGCCAGCCAGGGAGAAGGAGAGAAACTAGTTACTAAGTGTCCTTCTGAGGTCTGCATTTTCATTTGCATCTGAAAAAGGAAATGTCCTTTTATAGGTTTTTTAATCTATTACCTCTGTTAACCAAAATATGTAATATTCTTTACATTTTCTTTTCATGGCTCATTTAGTCAAGGCGATTTTGTTTAACAAATAGTGCATTTAAAACACAGTATTGCCTAGATATACACTGAAATGTATTTTAAAATGACATATAAGACCCTTACATGATGTAGTTCTATCCTTTCTTTTGAATACATCTATACCTTTCCAACACAGACACGCTCCAGTTTACAATGAAGTTTCTCTGCTTCTCTGATTTTGCACATATTTCCTCTGTATGAAATGTCTTCCTTACTTCATCTAAAAGACTCGGCTGAAAGATTCAATTATTTTAAAGCCTTCTCTGACACATTTTTCCTCTGTATTCTCCGTTGTAAGTTCATGGTCGACAAGCACTACTCACATTATAATTATTTGTTTTGTAACTATGTGCTTACATATTTGTCTCCCCTGGCTTGACTTACTTGAGAGCCAGGATCGCTACCCTTTCATCGTGAGAATTTAGGATACAGCAGGAACTAAATAAATGTTTGTTGAATGAAAGAAAGAACATACTTAGGAAATCTTTTAGAAGGCAGTTATAAAAGCTGATGAAGCTATCCATTCTTAAGCATCTGTCAAGATTCTTTGACAGTCTGTTATTAATAAACACCACCCACTTTACAAAGCTAAAAATTTACCTTTATGCTTTCGTAAAAAATCAATGCTTTTCTGCAGAATGGTGGATTTGTCCATCTTTCTAGCATTACCAGGAAGCATGGATCCCAGCTCTTTAATGAGAACATTAAACTGATCTCTACGTTTCTTTTCAGATTTGTTTCTAGATACTCTGATGAAATAAGAAATTAAATAATCAGTTTTTAAACGATCCATTTAATTACACAAATAATTTAATACAACGCTAATTTGGACATGACACAGCATGTCCTTCTGTCAATACAGATGATAACAAATACTCCTAGGTTATAAATATTTCCTAGGTTACCAACAATATACAGCTAATTTGGGCAATAATTTTCCATCTCAGTTTAACATCACTAAAGTTTAACATCACTAAAGAAACTTCTACATATCAAGTATTTGACATACACGTTTTTGACATCCACGCCAGTAAGACAAACTGTATTCAAATCATAGGTTTTTTAAATCTAATATTTACCAATGATTGTAAACTTGTAAGATTATAAATATTAACGAGATATACTTTGTGAAAATACATATAATAAATATAAATTATTAAAAATTGTTGAATAGCCTGTAATCCTAGCACTCTGGGAGGCCGAGGCTAGAGGATAGCTCAAGGTCAGGAGTTCGAAACCAGCCTGAGCAAGAGCAAGAGCTCGTCTCTACTATAAACGGAAAGAAATTAATTGGCCAACTAAAAACATATAGAAAAAATTAGCCGGGCATGGTGGCACATGCCTGTAGTCCCAGCTACTTGGGAGGCTGAGGCAGAAGGATTGCTTGAGCCCAGGAGTTTGAAGTTGCTGTGAGCTAGGCTGACGCCACGGCACTCACTCTAGCCCA
>CAUYMX010036249.1:0-21175 GCA_963573855.1 Lepilemur septentrionalis
TGTTCCAAGCACTGAACCCTATTTTTTTTTTTTTGAGACAGAGTCTCACTTTGTTGCCCGGGATAGAGTGCCGTGGCGTTAGCCTAGCTCACAGCAACCTCAAACTCCTGGGCTCAAGCGATCCTTCTGCCTCAGCCTCCCGAGTAGCTGGGACTACAGGCATGCACCACCATGCCCGGCTAATTTTTTCTATATATATTTGGTTGGCCAATTAATTTCTTTCTATTATTGGTAGAGACGGGGTCTCGCTCTTGCTCAGGCTGGTTTCGAACTCCTGACCTTGAGCAATCCACCCGCCTCGGCCTCCCAGAGTGCTAGGATTACAGGCGTGAGCCACTGCGCCCGGCCGAACCCTATTCTTTCATGCTCTCCTGCCACTCACTGTTCCTCATCCAGTCTCTTCATTCTGCCCTCCAAACCCTCTGTTCTGCCAATACTTGCACTTACATGTGCTTACTTAAGCCACAGTCAGTGCGAGATTCTATAATCATAGCATATGCTTAAAACATCCATGACTCATTGAAATTCTAAGCAATATTGGGTGAATAACAATAAAGATGAAAATGCTGGGGATGTATGGTCACTAAATCACTCAATGATCCTTATCCATGAACTGCTCCACTATATCCCCCCTGACTCATCAACTACCTGAAATAGCAAAATTTCTGAAAACCTTACATCTAGACTGGAATAAGAAGTGATTTTCTCATTTACTTTTTATGGTGAGATTATAGAAATGAAATGTAAATCTGGCTCTCATAGGAAATAAAGCCATAACATCTAGGTCTGGGGAGAACTTAATTTACAACTCATCTAACCTAACCCTTTTTTTCTTAAGGTTAATCAGATCATTATTTTATATGTGGGCATTAATTTGCTGAAAAATGTTTTCACTATTATTTTATAGAGAAAAAAGTTGAATTTATCTCAGTAGAGAAATTTATGTTATTTGCATTTGTCATTGCTGAAGACCTGCCGATGTATCATATATGTTGGTGCATTGAGTCAGCCCTATGTGGAATCTTCTAAAGAAGGAGCTCTCTTGACATGTGCAAAACTTGCTTTCTCTGAGCTCTGGTCATGCTCAAGTTGGTTGATATGAAGAGACACCGTCTAGATCCTTTCTCAGCTCAGTACTTCTCTGAGTAGGACTAGCCTATTACAAAGCTTGGAAAATATTTTTGTCCTTCTATGTTTCAGAGAAATTATTATGTAAGTTGACTGAAGTTATTGGTTATGAAACTAGCCATCTAAAGAGTTTAGGCAGTTTATTCTGCCTGTATTGGCTGCTTTGAAGTATTATATAACTTTTTGGTGATCTGGAAAAGTGGTCCAAAGAGAAATGTTGGCTATCCAGTGTTAACAGTTGCTCAAAACAGTGAGTCATATAAACTGGGATTTCCTTTTTGGGCTGCTCATTGCTGGCATATTGTCTGAGTCTCAATATAATTTGCTGCAATAATCCTTGTTTAGGATGTGGAAGACTGCCTTGTTCAGGTTAACGGGAGACCTCTATTTGACTTGATTACTCCTGTTGGAGGGTTTACTTTGGATGCATTCAGAGGAATCAATAATCTCATCAATGGCTATCTGGCAAGGCTACTCGTTTTTCTTTTTCGTCCCTTTTTATCACCTGTCCATATGTGTCGACACACTGGCTCACCTGCTGTTCTTCTAAGAAATAGTTACTCATCTACCTTTTCCCATACACTGACCATCCAATTCAGAAGGAAGTTCGGGGTGACCTTCCATTAGAAAAGGCATGGGAGGATGGGGAAAGGGGCAATATTGGTTAAAGGGTACAAAGTTTCAGCTAGGCAGGAGGCACAAATTTTAATGATCTATTGCACAGCGGTGACCTAGTATTACTATTGCCCTAGTTAGTAATAATGTATTGTATATTTCAACATTGCTAAAGAGTAGATTGTGATTTTCTCACCACAAAAAAAAAAAAAAAAAAAGACAAATGAGGTGATGGGTATGTTAATTAGCTTGATTTAATCATTCCACACATATATATATATATCAAAACACCATTGTACACCATAAATACATATGATTATTATTTGTTATTAAAAAAAGGAAAAGGCTTAGTTGCTAACAGAATAGGGCCTAGGATAATATCTCATGTACAGAACAAAAATTCATCATTTTCTTTCTTACAAGCAAAACATGAGCTATGTATATTCTATTTCCTTGAGTTTAACCTCTCATAATTCCAAGGGTGTCCTTGGGTACCGGAGATTATAATATGCTATCTTATCTTGCCATCTGCTTATAAATGAAACTATTTACAAGGTAGGTCACCGATAGACATCTTGGACACATTTCTTCTCTATGAAGAACCCTATACCAATGGTCAGGGCAGTAACAGATGTGGTAAATAAGGCATAGACTATGGAGTCAGACAGACCTTAACTCAAGTTTAGGCTTTGCAACTTACTAATATATGAGTTTGGGTAACTCCCCTGTAACTCATATGTAAATAGAGCATCTGTCTCATATGAAAGTTGAAAGCTCTTGTCTTATATGAGAGTTGAAAGTGATCTGACAGGTAAGGCACCTAAGCAAAGGACCTGGCACAGAGAAATTGGACCACACATATTTGCAATTAGTACTGGTTAAAGTCAGTTTGGGTCGGGTGCAGTGGCTCACAACTGTATTCCCAGCCTTTTGGGTGGCTGAGGCAGGGGGATCACTTGAAGTCAGTGGTTTGAGACCAGCCTGGGTACACAACAAGACCTCTATCTCTACAAAAAAATGAAAGAAATTAACTGGGCTTGGTGGTGTGCACCTGTGATCCCAGCTACTTGGGAAGCATGATTAACCTGAAACTTTCTCTCATGAGATACTATCAGGTTTCCTCTATTTCCTTTGACCTAGGTATTTATATTTCTATTCCTGGTGACCCTTAGACATTCTTGCTAGGCTCTGGGGCATCTGGAAGTACATATCCAGGCTCCCTGGAAATGCTGTTAAACAGGAGGCAAAGATATCTTTTCACTCAGCTCCTCTTCCTAGTTGCTTTTCCTCTTAGACTCTTGCTCAGAATAAGTGAGGGAGATTCAAGATCCTTGCAACAATTTGTTGGAGATTGCTTTTGAAAAACTACATGTGAGGATGTGCCCCACATTTGCTTTCGTACCTGGTATGGATGTCTCAGCAAAACTGAGACAGGGAGAGTCTGTTTCTTACATTATGTCCTGCAACTCTAGCCACAGTGGGAAAAATGTCCTGTAGAGGGGACAAGAAAGGAAGGAGTGAAACTGGGTGAGCTACAGGAGCAGTTTAGGTGAGACACAATGACTGCTTGGAAGGAAGACCATGATGAGTAGAAAGATTTAGGATGTTTTAAAAATAGAGCTATAAGAACATAGATTCCTCTGGCTGTTGAGAGTGGTGAGGAAGAAAGAGAAATTGAGGTTGACTTTGAACTTCGACCTAAGTTCACAGACAGAAAGGAGTGCCATTCTCTGAGAAGCATGAGACTGCGGAATATTGCATCTAGGGTGTGGATGGGGGCAGGTGAAAAGGAAGATTGATGAATCTATTGTTCTATTCTGTGTATTTTAAATTTTAGAGTTGGATTTATGAGTCTAGAGTTCAGGGAGGGTTCAGGACTAGAGCTATAAATTTCCAACTCATCAGCAAACTGAAGATTTTTAAATCCATGGTACAGGATGAGATTACTTAGGGAAAAAGCAAAGAGGAGAGACTCTGTAGCTGAGTCCTTTTGACTCCAGTGCTTAGTTTGATGGGAGGTAGAGTAGTGAGGAACACAGAAGATATGTTCAGTGGGATGAATGGAGTTACAAGCATGTGTGGCGTGTGAAACCTGCTGAAGTCTGGCAAGAAGAAGCCAGATGATTAGTTTTTAAATTTGGCAATGAGTTGTTGGCCACCTTGACAAGATCGGAGGGTAGAAGCAGACATGGTGGGCACGGCTTAAAGAAGAGAGAGAGAAGAGTAACAGTGTGTGCTCAGTCAATTGCACATTTTATCATTTTTCTTTATTTTTATCCATAGTCTTGGTAAAAATGTTAAATAAGAAAGATCAGTAAAAGAACTTCATGGTCTGTTAGAGAATTCCCTTCTGGGCGACAAGATACAGAGTTTCATTGCATGATCAATACTTTTAGTTTTATTAGTGAAAACAAACAAAAGTGTTGAGAAAGAATTCTGGCAAAATTGTTTCAAGTTCTTGCTGAAGCAGGACTTCTTTTGTTCTGCTTTTTAAAATAAAAATGATTTAATAGTTACATGTATCTAGTAAAATAATGAAAATCCAAAACACTGACAAAACCAAATGCTGGTGAAGTTGTAGAGCAATGAGAACACTCATTCCTTGCCAGTGGGAATGCAAAATTATACAGCCACTTTGGCAGTTTCTTGTAAGACTAAACATACTCTTACCATATGATCTAACAACCACATGACTTGGTATTTACCCAAATTAGTCCGAAACTTGTATCCAAACAAAAAGCTGCAAAATGATGTTTAGCAGCTTTATTCATAATTACTGGAACTTAAAAGCCACTAAGATGTCCTTCAGTAGGTAAGTGGATTAATAAACCGTGGTACATTCAGACAACGGAATGTTACTCACTGTTAAAAAGGAATGAGCTATCAAGCCATGAAAAGACACGGAGGAAACTTAAATGCATATTATTAAATGAAAGAACCCAAAGTGAAGAGCCACATACGTATGATTTCAACTATATGACACTCTGAAAAAGGCAAAACTATGAAGACAGTACAAAGAGCGGTCATTGCAAGAGGTGGAAGGGGCGGGAGGGAGGACTAGGCAGAGCACGGAAGATTTTTAGGGCGGTGATGTTATTCCACACAATACTGTAATGGCGAATACGTGTCACCACATATTTGTTCAAACCCACAGGACGCTCACCACCAAGTGAACCCTAATGTATGCTATGAACTTGGGGTGTTAATAATGGGTCAATGCAGTTCATCGATTGTAGCTAATGCACCACTCTGGTGGGGTATGTTGATAAGAGGGAGGCTGGGCTTGCATGGGGGAAGGCAGCATGTGGGAACTCTTTGTGCTTTCCTCTGCATTTTGCTATGAACCTAAAACTTCCCTAAAAAAGTTTATTAAAAATCAATTAGTAGTATTTAAGTAACAAGTGGTCTGAGCAAATATTGAGATTGCTGAAATTTAAGCCCATTCACTTTGGCATTGCCAAATTTGAGTAGTAAATGGGCCTTGCACTGTTCCAACAATTTCATTAAACTAATTCATTTCTTTTTACTTAAATTTTGTGATTCAAACATACATTAAACTTTAGTGTAGAACCCCTTTTCCTTTTTAAACAACTTTCTCAGTTATCCAACACTGACACAGAATCAGAATGAAGTCACAATTCATTTGAGTTGGAATGCTTGAGGTTATTATGAATGATAATGATGTAGAATCTTTTGAAATATGGCAAGTAACTTTAAGTGAAAAAATCATACAAAAGAAGAGATGATGGTCACTGTAAAGATGTACAAAACTGGACAAGAATTTGCAAAAAATAAAAACCGATATTAGAGTGCTGAGATTTTCTTTCCTTTCATATTCTAAGAGAATTAACAATATTATGCATATATATATATATATTTTAGAGACACGATCTTACTCTGTCACCCAGGGCTGGGGTGCAGAGGGATGATCATAGCTCAATGCAGCCTCAAACTCCTAGGTTGGAGCGATCCTCCTGTGTCAGCCTCCAGAGTAGCTGGGACTACAGGTTCATGCCACCACAGCTGACTAATTTTTTAATTCTTTGTAGATGTGGGGTCTTTCTATGCTGCCCAGGCTAGCCTCAAATTCCTGGCCTCAAGGGATCCTCCTGCCTCAGCCTCCCAAAGTACAGGGATTACAGGTGTGAGCCACCATGCCCGGTCTATATAGAATTTCTATTATAGATTTTTTCAATAAAATGACTTGTTCTGTTATACTTAGTTGATTTTGTTTCCAATGGAAAATGGTTTTAGTCACTTTCTTGTTAAAAAAAAAAGTTATAGTTATGAAACATTTGGAATATCTGCAAGTTTTCTTACATGATTCTCAATGTACCAGGACCCTACTTCCCACTTGCCATATTTGTTCTTCCTCATACCATCTCCTTTGAGATATACTGTTTGCTAGTTGATACTATTCATTTCTACATAATAGGGAAACCATGATGTAAGTTTTGTGCTCAGTGACCCAAGGCTTAATTATTGTATCCACATATTTGGAGCCCATTGCAGGTTTTATTTCTTTCTGGAAATAGAGTATATATATATATATATATATATATACACACACACATCCAAAGTGCTTTGGAGAAATCCCCTTTGAAGAGTGTCTTTGTGCTGCTATAACAAATGACCACAGGCTGAGTAATTTATAAACAGTATGGAAATTTATATCTTACAGTTCTGGAGGCTGGGAAGTACAAGACCAAGGTGCTGGCATTTGGTGTCTGGTGAGGGCCTTCTTGCTGCGTCCTTACATGGCAGAAGGCAGAAGGGCTATAGGGACAAACGATGCATGAAGCCCTCTCTTATATAAAAGCCTTAATCCTGCACACAGGGGCCCCACCCTTACAACCCAGTCACCTCCCAGAGGCCACACTTCTTGATACCTTTGCATTGGGAATTAAGTTTCAGTATGAATTTCAGAAGCAACACTATTGTTCAAACCATAGCAAAGGGAGACAGAAAGGGATTCTGTAGATGACACCTTAGCTCCTTGTTGTGTTATCCAAACCACCCCTATAGAACCTGTCTACCTCTCCCAGAATTCTTATTTGCTTCTGTTCCCTTGGTTTTCTGTGCTCCTGCTATGCTGTCAGGCTTTGCTTCCTTCAAACCTATCTTATTTCTTTTCCTAAAGGCTTCAATGCTGTTCCCACTGCCTGAAAGTCTCCCTGGCTGGTCATTGTCTTGGCCAACACAGATTCAGTGTTCAATCTCCAGCTGAAAACCAATCTCTTAAGTAAGTTTTTCTAGACCACAGTGTAGTCAATTAATTATCTGTCCTTTCTAATGTCCGTTTTTAGATTTAAGTTCTCTGCAGCCTGGTAATCTGCCAGTTTATGGAGTGCTGCATTCCAAGTGCCCTGCACAATGCCTGGCATGTGGTACGTGCTCAGAAATATTTATTGAACCAAGAGTTGGCACCAAGCACTCAGAAATGCTGCCTAGGGAGGTCACTGCAAGAGAATTGATGGGCCTGCCATTATTTCCTATTATCTATGCACAGAATTTTTGACATTATACTCAACCACACATGCACTGGAAATTAAAGTGATTTTCTTAGCACTTGCTGTTTGCAAGCAACATGCAAATTTATACATTACCCAATTTCCTCTTCTGAAAAATTGTTTTCCAGCTAGGATTGTCTTCATGTGTTGACCATTGCTGATTCTAATAAAAATAATTTATCCGTTTTGGAGTTCAGCTTATAAAACTTTCTGGAATCCAACAGATTTCAGCTATTTCTTGAATACTACAGATGTCTTGCTTGAAAAAAAAAATGACAACACCATATGTGCCCTTTTCCCATGAGTAGGTTTCAGGGAAGTTTTAACAGTGAAAGTAGGTTTTTTCTTTCTTTTGAAACCTAGCATGGGATTTAGTGCTTATTAAACTGAGAGACTGAGTGTAGTGGCTTGACTTAGGATTAGAAAAGGAAGCTGCACTAAAAGCATAGTTCCAGAGCCCTGCCAAGGGTCCTTCCCTGAGCAACTCTCCTACTCACTGGATATTGCTGATGTGGCCCTTGGACACGTTGTTGTCCATCGTTTTACCATGTGGTCACGTAGGCATATGGAAGCTCAGGCCATCATCACTCCCTTTAAGAGGGAATGTGTTCAAACGCTCTGCCAAATAAGGGCCTATTGAAAAGTTGGATATAGTTACTATTTGAATCATTCATTCTCTCTTTCCATGACACAAACCCTCTGAAACGACCAAAAGCAAGCCTTTAATTTTTTAAAAATCCAAACTGTGTGGCAGAGTCCACCCAACTATTAAAAACATAAACCAAGTAGCCACAGACATGTTGCTGTGTAAACAAACCTATGTGTGAAGTCTGACACTGCCTGGCCACTCCATGTAACTAAGACAATCTCCTCCTGCAAGTGACCTAAATTAGTCTTTGCAAAGGAAAATATTACACTCATTGTTTTTCATGACATCAGCAGTTATTAGCCAGAGATGATACATTTTCCCAGACAGTTTAAAAAAATATATCCAGAGAGAATGCTAAAAATAGTAATGATATCTGATCTCCTGGTACTGTTGGGCAAAAATACCCAGGGATGTACTACCTAAACAAGACTTAAGAGAGTCCAGGCTCTGCAGCTACAATGAGGACCTCATTCATGCATTGCTTATACTCCCCGCCTTTGCATGACCATGAAGGAGGAGTAACGGCTACATAAAGAACCCAGCATCAAAATCATTTGGTACAGAATTTCAAGCCAGAGGTCGGCAAACCATCAGTCCACAGGCCAAATCTGGCCCATCGCTTGTGTTTATAAATAAAGTTTTGTTAAAATACCACCACACTCATCAGTTTATGTATTGTCTATGGCTGTTCGTGTGCTACAACAGCAGAGTTGACTAGTGTAACAGAGACTACATGGCCTGCAAAGCTGAAAATATTTTCATCTGACCCTTTACAGAAACAGGCCCTTTATTGACCCCTGTACTAGACTGTGAATGGCCAGTCTTCCAAACTATGTTCTTGGGTCATTGAATCTTAGTTTCCTTGTTATAGGGGAAAAAGTGGTAGTTACATGAGGTGGAGTGGAGATGAATGAGCCTGCCAGCATGTGCTAAAGTGGGAAGCATGGGTATGGGGGTGGGGAACCACTCCAAAGGACTCCACCAGTTGCCTCACAGATCACGCTTGGTAGATACAGGGATTAACGAAGAGGCTAAGAGAGTCAGCACGTACAGTGCGGATTGTGGGTAGAGAGACAAGGTTAAAAATACAGATTAGTAAGTCAGGAACAGCTGCTGCCCACCCATCCTTGTTACTCCCCCTCTTGTAGTCCTGTACAATGGCTGTTCACCAGTCAAGATTCATCTTCATTACCATGGCAACAAGCTGGAGGTTCTGCTTTTCAGAGCTATTCTAATTCTCTACTACAGGTATCACAGGTATTTACCACTTAGGGACTGCCTAAGAGTTTGCAAAATAGCTTAGGATTCCTTTCTGAGTCTTTATGTACGTACCTATGTGTGTATGTATGTATCTGTCCACTTGGAGTATATTTGGCTATTTTTACTATATTAATATATGTTGGATTTGAACATCTTTTAAATTAATCTCTTGTATAATTTATGTTTCTCCACAAAATATATGATTTCACAGTAAAAGTTCTAGATAGTAGAGGTGCTCATTTTTGTGCTTATAAACCAAAAATACATCTATCAAAAGGTGGTGAAGAGTGAGGCTGCCACTTACTGATTATAGGTGAATTATTTATCTTTGTTTAATCTTAGTTTCCCCACCTACCAGTAATAATTTGATATACACTATATGCAAAAATATTTGCTATACGCAAATAAATATTATAATTTAAGTAACATGCTTAGAACATACTGAAAGATGTTAACATACTATTATTAGTTATATTTTATTGTAACTGTTAGATCACTTTCACAACTCTAAAGTTTAGCCATATGACAAGAAAAGAACCTCAGGATATTTGCCATGTAATTTTGCGTCAGTCTAAATGGAACATTTCCCACCAAAAGTGAAAATAGCTCAGTCTGGCATTTCTCTGGGTTGGGAAGGAAAAAAACAATCATTTGTCAAAGACACTGTTTTATGAGGGTTTAACTGGGCACAAATTGAATGTGTGGCTTGGCCAAGGCCAGAAATATTTGAAAAACATCTCAAAGATGACAGTGATATCCACATTGCCAATGGTAGCAGTTTGAAAATGATAACATTATGCTGCCACATGTTTCTGAGAACATGGTAAATATTTAAGAGACAATGAGCCCAATTTTCCTGGTACATACATTCCTCCTCCACTCAAAGCTCTGAATGTTCAGAAGCAGGTTAACTCTTTCACGGTGCCATGTGGGAAATTCTTTCTCTGCAAAATCAAATGGCACCCAACAGCATTTTTTTTTTTTTTTGGTCTGCTTTATGTTTGAGGCCTGAATGATCCTCGCAAATGCTTCATTCCAATGTCACATCAGCTTTGGCTGTAAAGAGATCTTCCTTGTCAAAAACAGCATACTCGGTAAAGTTCAAGAATTAAAATGAGGATGTTTTCTCTTTGACTTATTTCATAAATTATGTTAGTAGGAAAAAATACATACTTTTTAAAAACAGATTTGTTTTCTATTTCTATTATTAGTAAAATGCACACAACACAGGCAGAAATTGAACAAAAGCTTATAATTTATTCTAGTCAAGTTCAAATGAAGGTTGCTCACGGGAGTGTCATCTAAGTGGATCTTAATTTACCGGAACTGGTTTTCCCGGTCCTTTTGTTCTCATGATATTTAGTGTATGGTTAAGTCACAGTGATTGGACAATACAATATTTTGAAATAACCCATCACACGCATGTGTGCCAAGATATACTTGAAATGCATAAGACATTTCCTAGAAAAAAACAAAAGACGTTTTGTGTATATGACATCTGACTACAAGTCAATTCCCATACGCATCCAACTAGATCCAACAACATTGCCTAATTTCTACTAAACCCTTGAAGACTTATATTTTTCCTCTTTTAAAAAAAGCAGAAAATAACGCTTTTGCCTCATCTTACTTATGCAACATGGATGGACCTCAAAAACAGAATGCTAAATAAAAAAGAGTCAAAAGTAAAAGGCCACACATTATAGAAGTCCATGTATATGGAATGTCCAGAACAGGCAATTCCATAGTGATGAAAAGTCGATTAGTGGTGGCTTGAAGCTGTGGGTAGGGGCGAGAAGTAACCACAAAAGAACACGAGGAATCTTTTTTTTTTTTTTTTGTGGAGGAGGATAATGGAAATGTCCTAAAATTGGATTGTGCTAATAGTTGCATAATATTTTACATTTACTAAAAATAAATTATACTTCAATAAAACCATTTAGAAAAAGGACCTGATTATTTACTGAATACTTACCTGGACCAGGAACAACACTAGGCACTTTATCTACTCAATTTAATACCCCAAACAACCATTTTCGACAGACACTTTTATCCCTACTGGAGACTGGGGCTCAGAATGCCATTTTGCCTACGGTCTCACAGAAAATTAAGAGGCAGAGACAGAAGTTCAACTCAAGTGTGCCTATATCCCATGTTTTAGTTTGCATTTAAAACTCCATTCTATGGTTTATTAAATATTGAGCATGTAGTCTATGTTTAGCATTTCAGCACCTTTTTGGGGGAGAGAGGGTTTAACACTTTGGAAGGACAGGAAACAATTAAAAAGTACCATCAGAATTTTTGTCACTGTCAAAGAAATATAAACAAGTCCTACAAGAGTTCAGAGGATAAAGGTCATTGCCAGTGGCAGGGATAGTTAGGAAAGGAGATACCTAATTTATGGCACAGAAATACCGGTTAAGGGCTGCCCCATAGAGGGAAAGAACCAAATCAAAGGCAAGTCAAAGCCAAATCAAAGGTGGCAGTGAAGTGTGTGTCTGCACACGTGAAACCAAACGAGATTTGTTCGATAGAATATCTGGTGATGACCACATTGTGAATGAGAGAGTGGAGGAAGAAAGATCCAGTAGGAACATACTGCAGCAAAGAAGTGACAGGGTATTTGACCCCATGAAAACTAACAGTAAAATCATAGACATTTTTAAAATATAGAAAAGACAGGCTGAATATTTATTATTTTATGTCAATTTATTTAATTTGGTCCTTTGCAAGAGAGGCGTCTGATAAGCAGAAAAACTGAGTCTTAGAAATTAATGTGATTTGTCCGACAGCGCATAGCTGAGACTGGAGATTTTGCCGCATAACTCCAAAGCTAGGGCACTTTTCTCTGACGCAAACTAGCAAAATCAAGGCTCTCTAGACGTCAGGCTGGCAACTCAAATGAATGAAGCTTATTAGGCAAAAGAAAAAAATGGTATAAACATGACGCAAAATGGCAACTGACATTTGACCTTATTTTCCAGGAGTAGTAGGGAATCGTGGGGACTGTGGCAAATGCCTCATTTTAAAAGGAAGTCACTAGTAGTTTCCAAAAAGAGGTGGTCTAGAATTTCAGATATGAAAGTTACAAATTTCGAAGTCATTCTTGACTTTCCCCTTTTTTCTCTCTAAAGCCAAATCATGGACACTCTTCCTTTAAAATACAAGCAAAATTCAATCACCTTTTCGCAATGTCTCCAAGGCCTACAAGCCATCTTCATGTCTCTCACTTAAAATACTAACTTGTCCTCCTGGCTGTTCTTCCTTGATGATCTAGAGTGACTTAGACTTTATTTTTCAGCTTTATCAAAAGGCACCTTCAAAGAAGTAAAAAATGCCAGCCATAGACTGGGTGGAAATGTTTTTATTACATGAATTTGAAAAAAGAACTTATAACCAGAATTTATATTTTTAAAAAAAGTCCTATGACTCAATCATAATAAAAGATAAACAATCCAATTAAAAATATGGGCCAAATGTTTGAACAAATATTTCACCCTGAAGATATCCAATAGCCCAGAGCATATCAAAAGCATCATTAGGGAAATGCAAATTAAAACCACAACGAAATACCACTACATACCTATCAGCTTGACAACACATAACTCAGGAAAAATTTTTCCACTGCATATGTATTATCTATTGCTGTGTAAAAAAAAACTGTGACACATTTAGCAGCTCAAAACAATATGCATTTATCATGTCATGATTTCTGTGTGGCAGTGAGTTTGCACATAGTTTAGCTGGATTTTCTGCTTTGGGATATTTTACAGTGCTGTAGTCAAAGTTTGAGCCAGAGTTAGAATATTATCTGAAAGCTGGACATGGAGGGGATCTGCCCCTAAGTTCACGTGGTATGTGGCAGAAGTGAGTTTCTCAAGGGATGAGGGATGAGGGGCCACAGTCATTGTTAGTTCCTTACACGTGAGCTTCTCCAACCTGGCAAACTGCTTCATAAAGTATGCAAGCCAACAAGACAATGGTTTCTAGCAAGGAATCATTTGTAATCTTATTCACAGAAACACGGTAGTGGTGACATCTCATCACGTTTTCCCTCAATCGATCAGCGGCAAGTGATAGGTCCCCACTGGCACTCAAGGAAAGGGGGTGTGAACACAAGAAAGTAGGAATCGTCTTAGGAGCTGCCTACCACAATACGGTCTGACAAAAGTCTCATGTCTAGAATAGGAATGGACTGCTACCACTCAATAATAAAAAGATACACAACTCAGGGGAAATACAGAAAAAAAGGACTGAGTAGGCACTTCTCACAAGAAGATATCTGATAGCCAATAAGCATATGAAAAAGTGCTATGCATCATTAGTCATTAAGGAAATTCAAATTAAAACCACAAAGAGGTTCTACTACACACCCACCAGAATGGCTAAATTTAAGCTACTGACAATACTGACTATTGTCAAAGAAGTAAAGTGACTGGAACTCTCCTTATTGCTTGTGGGAATGTAAAATGGTCCAACCACATTGGAAAACATTTTGGCAATTTCTAATAAAGTTAAACATACACCTACCTATGACCCAACAGTTCCATTCATAGGTAATTCTTTTCTAAGAGGAAGGAATACTGTACTTGTGTTCATACATGTACATGCAGATACTTTGTTTATAATAGTCCCAAACTAGAAAATGCCAATGCCCATCGATAGGAGAAATAGGATAAAAAAGTGGTATATTTATCTGAAACACTACATAGCAATTTTTGAAAAGAACAAATTACTGATAAATACAACATGAATGAATTTCAAAAAACAGTACACTGAGCAGAAAAAGCCAGAAACAAAGAAAAATTCATACTGAATAATCCCATGTTCATGAAATTTAAGAACAGGCTACTTTGATGTATGATGATAGAAGTCAGAAAAGTTGTTATTTCTGGGAGGAGCTGAGAGAGGTTTTTGACTCAGAAGGAAAACAGGCACTTTCTGGGTGTGATGGAAATGTTCTATATATTTATCTGGGTAGTGGTTGTATAGATGCATCCACAGGAAAATAGTTACTTAAGATGAGCACGTTTTCCTGTAAGTATATTTTAGCTGAATATATTAAAACAGACAGAGAAACACACTTTAATGTGCGTTTAAATCCCCTGGGCAATCTTGTTAAAATGCAAATTCTGATTTAACCGGTCTGAAATAAAGCTCAGATTCTGCGTGATTAACCAGCCTCTAGGTCACGCTGCTGCCACTGCTGGTAATGCCGGCTCCTTCAGAAGCAAGGTCCTGAAATCTACTTCTCACTGTTCCAGTTACTACTGCTGTGTAACAAACACCTTCACACTTAGTGGTGTAAAGTAATAATTTTATTATGCTAAAGATTTTGTAGGCTGGTAATTGGAGCAGGACACAGCAGGATGATCTGCCTCTTCTCTGTGAGATGCCACAGCATCTAAGGCTGGGACTTGATGGCTATGGCTGGCGTCACTTGAATGTGTCTTCACTCTAGTGACTGGCACCTGGGCTAGGAGGACATGGGAGTTAGACGACTCTCTGGAGTGCACCACAGGGGCCCTTTCTGTGGCCTTAGTTCTTTCACATTAAGGCTCAGGGCTCTAAACACAGATGGTCTGAAAAAATTAAAAAAAAAAATAGGGAGGGAGAGAAAAGGAAGGAAGGAAGGAGGGAGGGAGGGAGGAGGGAGGGAGGGAGGGAGGGAGGAAGGAAGGAAGGAAGGAAAGAAGGAAGGAAGGAAGGAAGGAAGGAGGGAGGGAGGAAGGAGGGAGGGAAGGAGGGAGGGAGGAAGGAAGGAAGGAACTGCAATTGCCTTTTCTGACCTTGTCTTGAAAGTTACAGAGAGTCAGAAACTTCCCCAGATTTCAGCCAGGGGACACAGACTCTACCTTTCAATGAAAGACATGCCAGGGCCACGCTGTAGTATGTGGGATGAAGAACACTGTAATGGCCTTATTTGGAAAACGCAATTTTCCACATCCACAGGGCCTTGACGTAAATTTGAATGAGTTAGTATCTGCTCAAAATCCTGAGCCACCCTCCCATTTCACGCCAAATAAATCCAAAAACCTTTTCCAAAGCCTGGAAAGTGCTATATGATTGGGCCCCTGGCTACTTCTATATCTTCTCTCTGTTCTGATGTCACCCATCAGAGAAATGTTCCTGAAGTACTCAGTGTAAAACAGATGCTCCATCCCTCTACCATCAGTGTCTCAAATAGTTTTCTTTTTCCTTGCTTGTGTGTTTATTGTCCCCCACCTAGAATGAAAGCTTCATGAGAACAGTGACTTTTTTCTTGCCTGTTGTTGTATTCTCAGTATCTGGAACCTTGCCTAGCACATAACAAGTATTCAGTACATTTGTTGAATGAATGCATGAGTGGTGCCATTTATTGGTACAGCAATCTCAGTTATTTACCTATTGACTTCTGCTTATGTTAAATGAGATCAAGATTTCTGCTGCCCCATCCTCCCAACAGACGCTTTTCCTCTCCCATCCTCTTAAGGTGTTTATATAATAACTTAAAAAAATACATGTTTCTGACATGCTGTTGTCAACTTTAGTATAAATCAGAATTAACTGCAAGGCTGCTGCACTCAGAGTGCTGGGCTCTACCCAAAGAGCTTCTGATTCAGTAGGTCTGAGGTGGGCCTGAGAATTTTCATTTTAACAAGTTCCCAGGTGACGAGGCTGATGACAACCATTTGTAATGTTAAAATAATGTAAACAGCCTAACTAACGTAAATACTGACATTGACACTGGCCTTTTGGCATTTTTGTTGTTGTTGTTTTTGTTCCCTGATTTTCATATTGATTGCTTCTGTGTTGTTTTGTTTTGTTTTGAAACTCAGGTCTCTGAGTTTCATCTTGGGAGCTTTCCTCAGAAAACACCTGGCGATTCTAGGGTGTACACTGACATTTAGGATTCAGGCACTAGATACCACAATGAAAAGTCTGCCTGTTTGGGGCTTTTCTGTATGGTGATTGGGTGCCATCTTGGAACGGGTTCTCCAAAAGCAGATTCTAAGGGGGTAATCTTATGACAGTGACCTATTAAACAATTGCCCTGGTGTCATTGTTAAGGGAATGGGATTAGCATGGCAGAGAAGGGGGAAGAGGCCAAGCAAGGGTGAGATTCCAGGCAGAATCCTAGCTGTAGTCCAATCTTACGAGGACACTCTGGCAGGGTGGTATATGAGCCCGGCTCTCACATGCCCTCTTCAGTCAGTCTCTGGTTAAGTATCCCCTGGGAAGAAGGATAACTCCCAGCACCTCTAGTTTTCTCTTTAGCATACAAGACAAAGAGGCTCTGGGGCAAACAGTGCCCTCGAAATAGAGTCTCAGGTGCCAGCTCTTAGAAGCAAAAGCACACAAAGGCTTGGGAATGGTGTTGTGACATGACACAGGGAATCTCAAGAGACCTGCAGGTGCTGGGATTGGGGGATACCAACAGTGTCAGCTCCAAAGGTGCTGGGAGGTTTTCTTTGGGGAGTTCTGTAGGTATTTTCTCTGGGTGACAGTGGGGGTGTCAGGTGGGGGCAGGAGTTTCACAGGTCACAGTATAGACTTTCCTTTAGTCTCCCTGTCTTCTCCTGTGTCCAGAGTCCTAGAGTCTAGAGGCTCATTGGTTCAAGACTAAATCTCGGCCGGGCATGCTGGCTCACGCCTGTAATCCTAGCACTCTGGGAGGCCCAGGCTGGCAGATCGCTCAAGGTCAGGAGTTCGAAACCAGCCTGAGCAAGAGCGAGACCCTGTCTCTACTAAAAATAGAAAGAAATTAATTGGCCAACCAAAAATATATAGAAAAAAAAAATTAGCCAGGCATAGTAGCACATGCCTGTAGTCCTAGCCACTCAGGGGGCTGAGGCAGGAGGATCGCTTGAGCTCAGGAGTTTGAGGTTGCTGTGAGCTAGGCTGATGCCATGGCACTCTAGCCTGGGCAACAGAGTGAGACTCTGTCTCAAAAAAAAAAAAAAAAAAGACTAAATCTCTTATCTCTTACAGGGTATTGCCTGGGTTTAGTGGTCTAAGTCAGAATTCAGCAGTGTAATAACCCAGAGGTTTTGAGGAGGTGAGAGAACAACCTCCTTCACTCCAGAAGATATTGAGGGGAAGAGAAAAAGAAACTGGTATTAGTGAAAGCTCTGGGGTAGATCATCTTTGACTCACCCGGCAGGGCCGAAGGCACATTACTTAAGTGAAACAAGTTTAACAAAGGCTGAGTCTCACAAGTGAGGAAATCATAATCCGTGGCTTCATACAGCTCTGTGAAATGAACCCGGACCTGAACTTTTCCAGACATAGTCACCCTATTTATTTTTTAAAACCTGGGAATCTAGTTTGGAGCCACAGAAGGTCAACTTGGGTGCCAATCATATTTAGAGATTCTACTGTGGGTAATGAAGAATAAATTGAGGAACTTGATAAATGATAGATATATTTGTAGCCTGGCCATATTAAAGTTTGAAAAACATGACTCATTCCTACATGGAAAGTTTATTACTCAAATCTTCCTTTGAACAGTAGAACTCTAATGGTCTCTGTTGGTTTATTTTCTTAACCTGACACTTTTTCTTATAAATAAGCCACTATGTCCAATATCTGGAAATTCTCTTAGTTGATGTTATTATTCCCTAAAATCATGAACACAATTTGTTCTTCTAACAAAATAATCTACTGTGCTTGAAGTTGAATAAAATATATGTACTGGACAGATACTATTATTGACATAGCAGTTTACTATATTAAAAAGTACTAAGATTCAAATCAGAGTTATTAGCCATACAATTTGGGCAAATTTACTTGCCTATAAAATAGACATAATGATACTTACCTCACAATAAGGTTAAATAAGGTAATATCTGTAAAGTACGAGGTCTATTGCATAGCAGGTTGTAGGTATTTCATAGATTTCCATTGCCTTCTCTCCATTCACCCTCAAATATCTAACCATGTCTGCTTTCTGGAATAAAGTTCCTTATGAGAAGTATTGTGGAAAGTATTTAATTACTTCATGATCCAATAAAAACTAGGCATCACTAAATGCTATATATTATTCACAGCTGCTTTATCTTTCTGTGTAATCCCAGCAATTGGGATAAGTATAGTGCAGTCAAAGTGACTAAGAGAACGCTTACAAGGTCCAAATGTTATCATCAACACTTAAAAAAAATAATTCTTAAAGTAAGGTAAACTTTCTTTTAAAAATCAAACCGCATTTAATAATGAGAATGTCATCATCCTACTCTTGGGGTCATTTATGAAAGACAAAGTCATTAAAGTGTCCTTTTTTGTTCATGTGTCCCCGTACTCTGCCCTTCCTCTCTGCTACCGCCACGCTTCACGGTGCTGGGAAAGTCCGAACCAGGCAGGAGGGAGGATGGAACCAACTTGCCACTCTTAGAAAATCACCCTCCGCCTATGTGGGGCCTCAAAGTAAAATAAAAACAAAAACTGCGGGATTAGCAGAGAGTAGTCACTCAGCAATTCGGAGGAAGTTTTCGCAGCACGGAGAGGGAAGGAAGGGAGCGTGGCCAAAATAACCAATGAGTGATGGCGGGGAGGGAAGGGCGCGTTAGGGGATTATTGTCCTCAAGTAGGGAGTCGGTTCAGTGAGGAGAGGGCCAAAGTCAGAGGTGAAGACGCCTGAGCGTAGAATTGCCAGTTGTCTGAATGTGTCAGTACATTTTTCAAAATAAAATTTGTTCTTGATAACAAAGGTATTATACTAAATTTTTTATTGCAAAATTTAAGATAATGCAATTAACAAAAAAATTACAGAACACAAAAATCATTGCTGTCCCCAATTTTTCATATATATATATTTTTGCCCCTATATTTTGTATCAACAGAGTCCTGGCAGGAAATAGAAGCCCTATTCGCATTAGGAAATCAAAAACAAAAACAAAACCATGAGAGGGCTCACTTGCAAAGAAACTCATTCCAAAGGTGTGGCTGAATGCAGGGGATCCACACGGCAAAAACTCAGGGCCAGTGATGGAAACTCACCTATCTTTACAAAAGAGATGAGGGGAAACGTTGTGGGAAGCCAGAGGAGAGAAAGTTGTACAGAGCAAGACGCTTTTTGGGGTGCATGGAGCCCTCTGCCCTTCAGAAGCACAGCCAGCTTAAGACTCTTGTAGGGAGAGAATCAGGATCACAAATGCCTTGACATCTCTTCTCCATCTCCCCCCAGTCTTCTGTGGGGCCTCCCTACTGACAGAACCTAACAGAAAGCCAGAGTGATGGGAGCCCACTAAGTTCGCCCTGTAAGTTTGGGAAGTCCCCAGTACATCCTCAGTTCTGAACATTTGCTAGAGGGACTCACAGAACTCAGCAAAGCTGTAATATTCATGGTCACAGTTTACTGTGCTGCAAGGATACAGGTGAAAACCAGCAAAGTGAAGTGACACACAGGGCAGGGTTCAGGAGCAGCCTGGGGTAGACTCTCCAGATGTCCTCTTCCAGTGAAGTCCTGCAGATGGCACTTATTTCTCCTAGCAGTGATGTGTGACAATATAGACAGAGTACTGCCAACCAGGGGAGCTCACTTGAGCTTTGGTGTCCAGAGTTTATATTAATGATTGGCCACTTATGTGTACTTGACTGTCTGTGTGGTTGACCTTAGTGCTTAGTGCCTGCACAGGTGGCACTGATACTGTGTGGCCCAAGTCCCCCTCCCCCTCATATAACACTGTTACCATAGACTCTCTGGCATGACTCAAACATCCCCAGGTAAACAAAGACACTCTTATCAGGCAGGACACTCCAAGGGCTTAGAGATGACCTCCCAAGAGTTGGGGGGAAGGCGACAAATCTTCGCACAAAGCTAGTTCCGTACTGCACACACCCATATCACCCAGCGGGACTGGTTGGCTACCTAAGTTGCGGGGCCCAGTGACAAATAAAAATGTGAGGTACCAGTTCAAAATTTACCACAAATCTCAAGAAGGCGACAAAGAGAGCATGAAACCAAGAGTAGGGCCCTTCTAAGTATGGGGACATGGATAGGTGCACAGTTTCCAGGATCACGAAAACAGCCTGCAGGTTTCCATCAGACAGACACCAGCGAGAACGAGGATGAAAAGTGGGTAGGATGATACGGGGGTAGAACAAAATGGGAGAAGTCTTACTCACTCATGTCATTATACGCACACAGGGGTTTGAAAATCTTTCTGTTGTGGAACTTTAAAGATACACAAAATAGAATGATACAATAATCCCCAGTGCACCCATCAACCAATTTAGGAATCATCTACTCATAGTCAGTCTTCTATTCACCTATACTTCCACCCACTTATTCATCTCACATTTCAAAGCAAATCTCATCTTTGCAAATGTGTACAAATAGATACCTACAGAAAATACAGAAGAGGCTGGAAAATGCTGACGAAAAATGAAGGATTTCAGCTAGTAAATTCATTGGTGCATTTCTGTTCATGGAGAAAAGAAAAGCTCCGATGCATGTGAAGGTTGGTGATGGGGAACCTGTCTGATTTCTGATGACATCTGAAAAAAAAATGTGATTCCCCAGGAATCCCTGAAGAGCACCTGAATCAAATGCCCCTCCTGGTAAACTCTTAGAAGATAAGAATCAAACAAAAGTAAAACCCATAGCTAGAGAACACAGCTACAGTTCGCAACACATCACCAAGTTGAGCGGTTGTTGATAAATAGTGATGGAGATAAATAATTAAACTTTTAAAAAGTAACTGGACAGGTTCCACAAGAAGACTGAATTACTCAGTAGAAGGCAATTTTGTATACCCCCGAATGTGGAAAAGGAAACCCCACAACTGATCCAATCTCTACCAATCTCTGGCTTGTTCTTCTTGTTTAATCCGTATTGCTTTACAAAAAACGATTTTATTTTGTATAGTTTTATTGAGTATACTATACAATCCACCCATTTAAAGTATATAATTCAATGGTTTTTTGTATAGTCACAGAGTTGTGCAACCAATCATATGACTTTTATGACTATTACTTTTCTCCACCTACAGGTTAATGAAGTTACTGTTGCCTCCAAGATTGAGAAAATATGCTT
>CAUYMX010036250.1:0-25533 GCA_963573855.1 Lepilemur septentrionalis
CATTCTTCCGGTCTTGTGTCACCTCACTTCGAATAATGGGCTCAAACTCAATCCAGGATAATATAAGCAGTGCTAGCTCACTGTTGTTTCTTAAAACTGAGTAGTATTCCATTGTAAACATATACCAAATTTTAATAATCCTCTTTAAAATAGCTCTTTATGAGATTTTTTTCCCCATTGGCCTATTCACAGAGAATGAGAAAATGAATGGGAAACAAAATTTATTAAAGCAATTTTTGGCATAAAAAACTTGTGCAAACTTAGAGTTGTATTTTTGAGAAGAAACTTGTGGAGTGAGAGAGTTAAGTGTCATAAATAGCCACCAGTGATCTTTAGATCTTTTACTATTATTTGGGTAAGAAGAACTTACCCAACAAAGTTTGAAATGCACCTTGTGAAAACAAAATGCAAAAATCCTCACTTGTAAATTTGATCTCTACTTGAAATATGTAACGGTGTGCTGAGTTCAGTTGGTTGAATGAATGTTAAAGAAGTCTTTTTATCAGTCTTCCATATGGATTGTGTTTTAGCTGATTCATTTATTTTTGTTGGATTAATCTGTGCAAGTGTGTGTGTGTTTACCTCACCTTGTTTCAGAGCATATTTAGAGTGGAGATATTCAGAGTAAACTTTTAATGTGATGGCTTACATGTTTAATGTTTCTTCTATAATTTGTTGTTCAGTGGATTTAACATGCCAGCTGTGAAAGAGATGGTTTTTAAATGTGAGATTTGAACTTTCACATCTTTCAAGTGTGGAAGCATTAGCACTCCACTAGTGTTAAGCTTTTTATACCACCTGCTTCCCCTATTTTGAGTTCTGGTGATTTTCCTATGATTGCTTCCATTGGCACTTTAGAAAATCAGTGAGTCAATCCTGCAAATATGAGTATGACCATATAACTGGATTAGTCAGTAAGCTGTGTAACACCAAAAAGAATATTAGCTTCTAATTTTTAAGACAAGTCTCTTTATTTCACTTTCATTTTTCCACCATCAGAGAAAACACCAGGAGACTAAGGCCGAGTGTATAGAGTTTACCCTTCCAGAAAGGCAAAATGTAGATTGGAGAGATTTTAGCAGTACACTTGGTAAGATATGTAGCCAACAAGATAAGGAATTTGTGAACTTTTGGCTGTATATCAAAAAGAATGAATGCATAAAATTTATGAGCAAAACACCATAATTTTTTCTCCTGAAAGTTCATTTCTCATTATAAAACTGCAGTGGTTTATTTTTATTCTTTTACCTTTCATGCTTGATATCTCTACATTGTGTGCTATGGTTACAGATGTGAATTTGCGAGGCTTTATTCTATACACTACAAAGGCCAGTATCCAGTTCAGCTGCATTAAATAAGTAATATATTTTGTTTAGAGTTTCAATTAAACCCAAGACCAGAAGATATATGGTCCCTGTGGGGAGTTTGGACACTTTAATGCCAATGGTAGGGTTGCCTAAGGATCACATGTAGGTCTAAATGCCTCTTGCTTTCTGGAAATATGATATGAGACAGTTGATTATATTTCAGTGCTCTTGAAAACACACGAGCCCACCTGTTACATTAATTCATACTTTTGCCAGTTTCATGGTAAAGAGAAGATTGAAGCTTAAAAACTTTATGTTTAAATTGAATTATAATGAAATGAATAAACTCACATTAATACCTAGTTATATCCTCTGTATTCTCTGATGACCAAATAGTTTGAATGTGTTGTGCTTAAAAAAAATCTGTTTCCTGAGTCTTCAATAGAAATGAATGAGAAAAAGTATATATTTTAATCTTTCACTGGGCAATAGCCATGGAGTTAATCTTTTACTCAGTATTAAATACAGGTTGGAGAGTACTCAGAAATTTGAGGTGATGTTATATTATACCTAGGAATTTCATTCACTAGCTTTCAAAATCTGACATTCTAACTGATGCCAACTTTGCTGTCAATTGGATGAAATGAACACAGTCATGTGGAAGAAGAAAATTTCCCTTGAAGGATACAGTCTTGAAAATCAATGTCAAAGAAGAGACGTTATTGTTGTACGTATTTAGAACAAGCAACTGAAGGGACAGAAAGGTGACGCTTTTTCTCATCCATCTTGAGAGTTACAACCAATATTCCTATAACAAGAGAGATTAACAGGACAAAGCATAACAAATTTAGTCAGAGTTCTTCATGACAGTGGGACCCTTCAGAAATGAAGACCCAAACACCCATGGAAACTATTATGCTAAGGTTTGATGAGGAATGGAAAGTCTTGCAGAAATGTGATTGGACAAAAGGATATGATCTAATGGTAATAGATTGCCTGTGGAAACCCAGCAAAGCCTCTCTGTTCAGATTCTTCCTGGCCTCTGTGTGCGGCATTCCTTCCCTCAGGATATAGGGGAAGACCCCTTGAGTGAGGGTCTTCAAGGGGGAAGGGAGGAGAGAGTGACTTTTCTAGATTTTATATCTTGCTGTGGAGGAGGGTAGTTCTGGTTTCTGTGATTAGCCTTAGGGAAGAGGAATTCTGGTATCTATGACTTGCTTTGGGAGAGGCACAGGACCCAGAGACCAGGTGGACAGGGGAAGGTTAGGAAGACCTTGCTTCTGAGGTCCTTCTAGCATCCTTCAGTTCAAAGTACTCAGCATGCCAACGTACCATACTATGGTGTATTGTGTTCTGAGCATTGATACAAGTAATGTAAATTAAGTTTAAAATTAAATACATTACTAATTATATATATATTGCTGTGTATTTATGTCTGTTTTCCCTAATAGGTAGGGGAAAGTTATTTTCTACTTACAAACTTCATTTAACTCTTCAAATGAGCTGTCATTTAGTTTTAATTTTACCTACACTGGTAGAAGTCATTGCCATATTCAAATTGAATGAAGAATGATAACAGAGCATGCAAAGTTTTGTTCCAGAATGCAAGTCATTTTACCATTACCGTTAATTATGGGAATGGCATGTGTGGATTATTGTAGAATCTTATTCTCAAGTATTCATTAAAAATAGGATGAATATTTAAATTTCTAGTAGGCTTAGTAATTAATGTTAATATAGCATGTATAGTATAAATAAATTATTCATTGCCTATTAGAGACATATTACTTGACCAAGTAATACACATGAAATGTACTCCTGAGAAGATCTTTGTAAAACTGGAAATCCTTCTATTCTCTTCTGACCCAAAGGAGAGTCCTTTTCATTTTTCTGCAACTAATCAAGTCCTACTTTTCTAAACAGTACTATTTTCATCAATTCCTTCCAGGCTAGTACAGTATTTACTCATTTGTCTCCCTTTCTCTGGTATAAGCCTTTAAAAAAAAAAATACAATTTAGCACTTCCCTGTATGTTTCTAGTGTTCCCTAATTAATTTATTACACCATTTTATTTACTCCATTGTAATTCTCCTGAGGATAGTATTATATTTTTAAGGGAATGATCCTCATCTCCCCCAACATACACTTGGAGATACCCACACACACAGTCTCTATTTTGAAAAATTCTGAGCATTTAATAGGATTGGCTCCAACATTTTGTGGATTGATTATTTTAGTAATTTATTTCCTTAAAAATATAGAGGAAATTGATTAGCCTTGAGAACTTCAGGATCCCTAGTTGCAAATGGAGAAATATTGACACAGGCTCCTGGGTTTTTTCCAAGTTAAATTTTTATGGTATGTCAGATGTTTCCAGTACATAACCTCACACTAGAAATTAAGAACCTTTCTAACTTGCACTGAAGTTTAATCTGTTTCTTGACAATTAGTGTTTTTACTTAATGAAACACGTATTTTTTTCCCTGCAAACTTGTGTTTGTTTTAAAACTACCCTTTCAGGCTTCAAGGGTTTCCCCTTAAGTTCAATGCTGCAGGACTTTGTAAAGAATTACATACTGAACCTTTTCATAACCCTCCTCAATTTAAGACTTGGATAATATTTCATTTTACTTCCAATCCCTTCATCCTAGTACAAGTTATAATTGTTGAAGTCCATTGTCAGATAGTAAGTAACCTCTTTTGTAATCATGTTGATGTTTTCTTTGTCTTTTCCTGTTCTGTACAGTAGTCAGCAAGGATTTCCAGTCAGAACCAATGTATCTGGGGCAACTGGATGGAGTTGTTGTTATAAGAATAAGACCAGGAAAAGACTAAGATGGGGATCCAGGAGATTCACAAAATTTGTCTGCTAAGAGTTACAGCAACTTTGTGACGTACATAGGTTTTAGAAAGCCAGACCCTGTGGTAATGTTTCTCATGCTAACACTGTGAGGTAAAAAGTGAGAATTGAAATCACAGCTAAACTCTCGATATAATTCACCCCGGTATCATATGGCTCTGAAAGACTATGGGTTCTGGGGGAAAAAAAATTATTTGGAAATTTCTTTTCAATTACATATGTACAAATGTAACATATAAATCCAAGTTGATACATGATGTGATCAATTATCACATATTTTTCAAGGACTATTTGGAGCCAAAGTCTTCTGGACTTAGGTTGAAAGAAAGAAAAAGAATGAAAGATCTTGTGCCTGGTCTATGCATCTCATAGTCAGGTTTGGTACCAGGAGTGTAATTGCTGAAGTAAGTTCCATGGGTACATAAACAGGTGGGAGGGGAGTTTGAATAAATAGAGAAGGCAATAGTAATCTTGAATAGAGAAACTCAGTTTTGTGAAAATTCCCTTTTTCTCAAATTGATTCATAGATTTTAATTCAATAACAATAAATATTCTGAAAGAAATTTATCAAAAACTTGACAAATTGATTCTAAAGTTTACCTTATATAATTACTAGGAAAACAGAGTCAAGAATGTTTAAAGAAGGATAGTGGGTGAGTCTTGTTCTACTAGCTATTAAAATATTAGAAGAAGCTACAGTGATTAGAGCAGTGTTATACCTATTTAAGAAAAAACCAGACCAGTAGGGCAAAGTGGAGACCCTAGAAGCAGGTAGAAATTTATATAAGGTTTGTGTAGGTAAAAAATGTGGAATTAAATACTGGTGAGGGAAGGAAATTCTTATAAACGTTGATCTAGGACAGTTAATTAAATGTTTAGAAAAGGATAAAACTAGTACTTGCCTCATAACATGACAAAATGCATTTCATATGGAGTAAGCAGCTTATTTTTAAAAATGAAACTATGCAATTAGAAGGAATGTGTATCTCCATGATATAGAGAAGAATTTTTGTGTATAAAAGATACTCTAAGAATTCCCCTACTATTGATATATATTTATTCTAAATTTATAATGATACGCGTTTTTTAAAAAGCATAATTACAAAAAAATGATAATTGCTGAAGTAAGAGCAGTACTTACAGAAGTTGGGAGGAGAATTTGAATAAACAAAAAATTGAAAACTAAATTTAGGGGAAATTGGCAGGGTTTTATTTAAAATCAGAATGCTAGAATGAACCGAAACGCTTGAAACAAGCAAAATATTTTACTATATAATTGATTTTTTTCAATATGTAAAATTCTAGAAGACATCAAAATTTGCTAATGGCTATCTATGGATAAGGGGATTCTTTCAATTTTACAAAATTACAATCTTTTAGACTTTCTATAATGAGCAGGTATAAGGTTAGCAATTAGAAAACAAATATTTGAATATTACAAGGAATAATCAAGAACCAATTGGTCTAGGTATAGTCAGTCTTAAATAGATCAACTGGAAAATTCGTGAATAAGACAGTTCCTTTTTAAACTAAGTAAGATATTGTAACTGCTTTATGAAATGATGATGTGTAAATATCTGGACAATTTTGATCCACATCATTTTGGGGACTATGGATTATTTGTTTTTAGTCCCTCAAGTAAATTATAAAACTGAGGCCCTGTCAAATAACTTACTTTTTGAAACCATACAGGTATTTAATGGCAAAATTAGAATTCAGAACTAAGCCATCTAAGCACTATTTTCATATATAATTCATCATTCAGTGCTGTGTCATAATTGTGGATAATTTCAACAGGTAGAGACACAAACCAAGTTCTTCAATCTGTTAATTAAAATATACTTCTTTCACTTTAAAATTATGTAGCAAAGTTAGTTCCTAAGGAACAAATTAAAAATAACCTATAAAAGGCAACTAATAATAGCAAGCTTGAAGATTGCTGAAAGTGCTTATTAAAAGAAAAATGACCAGCACAATTAAAAAAATTAGTATAACAACTACCAAAATAAACTTGGTATCTTAGATGGAAAATAAGCATTACTTAAAAGTGCAATGAATACGTTAGCAACCAGCTAAGTCGTCAAACTTGGAGAGCCTAGAATTAGGTAGATTAGGGTAGAATGACTGCCGTTCTGGCAAAGCATCCTAAAATTATCAATATTGGCAATGAGATACTTTCACTGTATTAGTAGCAGGAAGCCTGCTAGAAATCACATAGGGGTGATCACATAGGGGTGTTTTATAGGCGCCCTCCTTCTTTACATTAGAAAAAAATACTATAAATTTTGTGGGGCCTTTGACAAAAATAGGTTTTCTCTCCCATGTGTTTGTCTGGCAGTTTTACAGAGAACAAATGTCTGAAACTTCTATAATTATTTGAATTATTGCTAGGTATGTGAATCAATTTGGTGTTGTCTGCCTCTCAGTCACCCGTGGATCACTGAATCTGTATCATAATTTTGCCCATAACCACTTAATATCTGTAGTATTACCCACTTAATATTTTTCTTTATTTTTAATATACATTTAAATTAAATCCATAAATATCAAATTTTTAAAAAGTTTTTGTTGTTTCATGTGCATCTAAAAGCAAACTTTGGGAAACACTGATAAATTTCTTTGTCACTAGATTGTAAGTAGCAACAAATGATACCTTATTAATCTTTGTTTACCATCATATGCATTGTTCATGTTGGTTTAACTTGAAATGATATACAAGATATATGCTCAAGACTTTAAAAGAAAAAGCATTTAGTAATTACTCTAGGAGTTGAGGAAGGGATGATCACGTTTGGAAAGGATAGTCACAAAAGTTTTTTTTAAAAAAATAGGGAATCTGTACTGAGTCTAAGTATTTCCCACTGCATGCTCTATTCTTTATCTGCAAGCAGGAGCTGTCAGTAATTTGAAACATAAGAATCAGTGAGATCTAGACTATTACATCATCAATAACCCAGCATTCTTTCCTTAAGCAGTTAGCCTTTGCCTGGGTTATTTAGACCTGGGGCTTTTTAGGGAGGAAGAGAGTGACATTATTTGTCTACCTCTGAAACTAGTTTATATCTGCCTGAAGCCAGCCTAGAGACATCCAAATCCTTTTTGTCTGTGAGTGAATCGGAAATAAATCTGGGTGATGAACCTGATCGCTACATCATTGCACAGCAAATCTCGTTCTTATGAAAGTGCTTCTATTATGTCATTTTTCGCAGAATGAGAAGGAAAAATAGTCATCATTACTTCTTTCCTCCTGGGCATCATAGATATTTTTTTTTCTATTATTGTAAGTTAAGAAAAATTATAGTACCAGAGAAGATGACTTAACCTTGATCCCGTCACCCTATTCCTAAGTATCTTTATTTCCTTCCTTATTGAATTTACTGAACTTTCTTTTCCTGTGGCCATTTCCTTTATGGAAATTTTTATGATTTTAATATTTTAATCAAGCTTGAAGGATTGCATATATACCATTCTCTTCTAAAACTGTATCTACTGATGGCGATTTTACAGTTATTTTATCTCCTCTCTGATTACTTTTTATATTATTTGGGTAAAAGGGTGTAGTTCAAAGAGCCAGAGAAAAAACTCTAATCTGAATCCATTTGGTGTTTGCTTGTTTTTGATCTTGATTAAGTTAGTTATGCCCAGGGAGCCACAATTACTTCATTTGTAAAATGAGAATGATATTATAGAGTAAGGATAATGTAAAGGTATAAAGACAGTATATTTAAGATGTTAGTAGGTATTCAATAAATAATAAACTTTGTCAGACAACTTGATGTAATGGAAAAAATAATGGCTTTGTAGCCATTCAATCCTTTTAGGATAGGATTATTAACTGTCCTTGTGCAAGTCACTTATCATTCCGGAGCCTTCCTCCTCATCCATAAAATGGGTATTATAATCCTTATTGTGGATTTGAAATGAGAAATGTAAAGCTCTTACCTTGCCAGTGCCAGGAATGTAACAAGTATTTGTTGTTCTTTTATTGTTTATTGCTTAAATCTTTGAGTCGCCCTTTTAACATATTTGTGTTTATCCATGATCATTTTCATGCATTTTAGGTTTTGCGTCTTGCTTTTCTAGACCCTTATTGTGTTAAGGTTAACCGTAGAACTAAAGTGCATCTTCTGTGTCACATATTTCCCTCTTAAGAATTGAATATATGTATGTATAGGACGCATTTTTAAAGGTCAGTCGTGAATTATCATTGATCTTCCTTACTCTTTTAATTCCATAGATAAGCCCAAGGCAGAGTGAAATGACCCTGCTGGCCAATGTATCAGAAGCTAGAAAACAATTTTCTATGAGAGAGAGACAGAAAGAGTGAAGGAGTGTAATTCTCACCTGAGCTGAGGAGTTAGAAAGTTTATGATTATTCTCTCCTTGCTGGTTAAGGCAATGTGTTGAGATCAGGTAGTCCAGGGTTTAAATTGCAGCTTCACCACTTCATATATTTATGATTTTGTTACGTAGCCACTCTGCTCCTCAGTTTTTTCATTTGTAAAATCTAGATAGTGGCATTCCTTAATAAGCAATGAGATACATTTAGAAAGCAGCTAATATAAAATTTTTTTTTCATCTTGTAAACCTACTATGAACAGTTGGTAGTGGTTAAGTGGGGTAATGTATTAAGGCTCCTTGAGAGGCTAAGTAAGAAAAATATCTACATGCCCTAAACGTATAGAATAAGAGGAGTGTGTGAACATAAATCAGACATTTGCTTCCTGTAGCTTGCTACCCTAACTCATAGTAAACACTTGATGAATGATTGTTATTATTGTTATTAAGATACAATGAATGGTGACTTGAAGTTTTTCTAACTTATAATGAATAGTACCTAAGTATCAGTTTTCATATACTTGCCATGATGCATAATTATATTACATTACTTTTAGACCTTTAATATTTCCTGTCTCACAAGCTTTACAAATTAGTATAATAAGTTGCTTACGAGTTCTTACTGAAGAAAATGGGCCAGCCATGAAATATTTAGCAAGTTAATAATACTTCATTTCAAAGTAGATTTTAATAATAGATTTCTGACTTGAGGAAAAGGTGGTGCACTTTCTGAAATGATTTTTAGACCCTAACAACTTAAACATTACAAAGACTTAAATTTCAGAAACACGCTAGTAAAGGGTTCTTTCATAGTCTTTCTCTGTATAGAAAACCTATTGTTATTTTAAAAATTACTTAAATTTTTTATGAATGAAAAATAGAAGCTGTATTAAAAGCAAGGTTTACACAACTTTCAAAAACTTTGAGCACTTGAAAAGCCAAGGTAGGATTTCAGGTTGATTCCATAGGGAACCAGAACTCAGGCCCATCTTCCATCTGGCTTTGTATGCCATATTAGAGATAAATATTTAGCTACAATTTATCATTAATTCTTTTAGAATTTTCATTACTTTAGGGTTTGTGCATTTTCTCATTATGTATATCATATCTAGTTTCAGTATGAAGAAATGGTTCACTTTTCCCAAGAAAAATTACTATTTGCTTTATTTGGAAACATTCAGTAGTTCAACATGTCAAAAAAAATCTATTTGACCGTGCGCTAGTTTTTACAGAGGTACTAAAATAAAAACCATGTAATTATTACAGAAATTTATGGAAATTAAAAAACTATTCCTAATCTGTCATTTTAACAGCTGCAAGCATTTCTGTGTATTCCTTTCCACTCTTTGGTCTTTCCTTCAGTATTTCTTGTATCTTCCCCCAAACAAGTGACTTAATCTAACCAACTTGCTAAATGTAAGCATGTTTTAAACTTCGAGGAAAAAGAAATCAAACATTTTTCACCTATCATTTTTATGATATTATAAAGATTGTTCATAGAACTAGAAACGTGTAAGTGGAGGCATATATTTTTGTGTATATTACATATTTTTCAGCAATGTTTTTTACTAACCAGCTGAGCAAAGGGCATTCAGAAGATCAGGAAACTTCAGCCAATTCAATTTATCAAACATACTTGTATTGACAGTACTGTGTTAACACAAAGAAAATATGATTAAAACAGAAGGGAGTGAGTTTTTCCTTTGAAGCAAAAATATACATCCAATGTGGGTAATACACGAGGGAAGGAAAAGCCTCTGGTTATACCTCCAAAGGAAAAAGCTATCATAATTATGATTAATCAAGCAATTAAGGCCTGTCTGGAAAACAGTGAAGTTACCAGTCTGTTGCCTGATCTCAGAAACTGAGTAGCATCTACATTTGCAGTGCTTATTAAACTACAGTATTTGACTTAATTATACAAATTATCTAAAACTATAATTTTTGCCATCAGTTGAATATTCTTCAACATCATAATCATACAAGGGAGAAGGAAATGATAATAAACAGGCAACTGACGTACTTTCAGCTTTTCAACTTTTTCTCCTGCTTGGCTATAGTGAAATGGTATTTGGGTAGCTAAAACTTAGATTGAAAGTCTTAACTAATGGCTAGAAGGCCTTAGACTAGCTTTGTACATAGTGCTGGGCAGGCTTGATAATTGTCACATATTGATTGGATTTTCAAATGAAACTGGTAAATTTTATTAATATAAAAATGCAAATAATTTCTGAAAAAATTAAAATCTAAAAATACTTTTAATTCTTTCCATCTTACTTTCTCAACAAGGTTGTAAGACTTTGAAGGGATAGGATCTTACACTTTTTTTATATAGTCCCTGCATGAGGTTTTCCACTTAGTATTCTATAAATACTTGAATTTCTAAATGAATAAATGAATTTGAACAGAAAATAACAAATGATTGTACAGTAGAAAGAATACACTTATCTCTAAGGAAAAAAAATGATGATGGAAAATATGCTTGGGAATCAGATGTTCCTAGGTTAAAAATCAAAGCTTTACTACTTAATTTTTTGACTTCAGTTGTTTTACTTAATTTTTTAAATGCAAAGATTTTTCATTCTGTAAAATGGAAATCATGATGACTTCCCTGACAATCAGAGGAAATAAATGAAAGTACTCCACACAGCATCTGAATTTCCAAGGAATATAAATATGATGGTAACACTGTTGCAAATGCTGGATTTTCAGTTTGGTCGTCTTGATCATCTTTCCAGGTGAAGCGTACATGCGATTAAGCAAGCTCCCTGAAGCTGAGCATTGGTATATGGAATCTCTGAGGTCCAAGACTGACCACATCCCTGCTCATCTCACTTATGGGAAACTGCTAGCTCTAACAGTGAGTATAACCATCTTATGCACTTTTTAGAATTTAGTTTTTTCCATGTGGACTGAGATGGAGTTTGAGGTACTATTTCTCAGCCAGCTAACTCATGTTGTTAGAATATAATGATGATGATACAAAGTTAGAACACTGTGCAGAAAATATAGAAAAATATATTATTTTGCCTGTGAGGTTTGGCCTAGATAAGTTACATCATTAAGTTACATCGAGGATCATGGCCCCTGCATTAGGCTCTCTACTTAAGAGTCTTGATATTATGCTCCTTGATGTAACTTAATGGAAACATATGAATGCAAAACACCAAATGTGGGATTACACAATGGATTTGTCCTAATATCAATGTTTTCATAAATATTGTATTCTACAAACCAGTGTCAGCCCCAAATTGGCTATAATTAGTACTAGATCTGATTCTTTCAAATAGCCGAAAACAAAAAATTTTGTATGTGTTGGAATTCTCTCTAGTCAAAATCATTCTGTAAGAGAAGCAGAGCCATCATTTGACCACCCACTATGTAACAAGTACTCTTTTTTTTAATATTATTATTTCAGAATATTATAGGGGTGCAAACGTTTTGGTTACATAAATTGCTTATGTATAGTTTGAGTCAATGTTACAAGTGTGCCCATCACCAGATGGTGTGCAATATACCCATTAGGTGTGAATTTACCTATTCCTTCCTCCTGCTTCCCACCTGCTTGATTTCCAATGAATGTTATTTCCGTATGTGCACATAAGTGTTGATTGATTAGTGCCAACTTAATGCTGAGTACGTACGTTTGTTTTTCCATTCTCGTGATACTTCACTTAGAAGAATGGTCTCCAGTTCCATCCAGGTTGACAAACACTCTTGGAGGACACAGTTCCATGAAAGTGGTGTTAGTTTGAAGCATAAGAAATTGCTAATACTGTACCATTGTGAACTACAAAATTGATAATTTTGTGTAATTCAAAGTAATATTAATGTCTTTATTTTACACAGTGGTGAATGGTTTAAAAATTTAAGTAAATTTTCTGAGCTTCCATAGCTAGTAAGTGGTAGAACTAGGCTTTAATACAAGTCTGAATCTAATATCTGTGTTATTTCAGTTATACCACCTGATCTCTCTTCAATAGTAGTCAAAATTAAAGGAATATTGGATATGCTTTTAATGCTTAGCTAAACACAAGAAGTAGAAGAGGTTTCCCAGGAGCTAGAAATGAAGGTGGTAGCTGAATACCAGCACAGTACACAGTAGCTGATCCTGCGGCTCATCTGGGGTCATCTATTAGTTGTGGAAACCAGTGGAAAGGGAACTTTTGTTTGTTTTTATTCTTTCTGGAATAGGAAAAGCAGCTCTAGGCCAACGATAGGCCAGGAATTAGATGCATAAATAAAGCAGGGAAAATTTTCATACCCTCAGTGAAAGATTACACAAACTAAGTTTGCCCACTAGAACAAGAAGACAGCATGAACATTTGCCTGTCTCAGAGTAGGAACTGGATGGAGAATGAAGTCTCTCTTGGGAATTTATTGTTACTGTCCTCCCTTTACCAAGTTTTGGGTTTTGAATTTACCTACATGATTAGGAAATTCCTAGCCCAAGAAATTAAATAAACATAGTCAACTTATAAACCTTTGCTGAAGAAACTACTGAAGATATTCTGCAAAAGAGCACAAATCTAGAAAGAGTGATGGAGGGAGGTGCAAAAATATTGGTGGGCAAAGAAATTGGTGACCATGTGGGTAATTCAGAAAACTTTTAATGAATAAATATTGAGAAGGAATAATCAGAATAACAGGGGAGACTTGAATGGATAAGATATTTAAACCGATTTTGGGAAGTGAGCCGTTGGCAGTATTAAAATTGATTTGTCAGAGCGTAGGAAATGATAATCTAAAGGAACTTTGGAATGAGATAACAATGAAAGAAAGTCTGGCTTACTCGAGGGAAACCTAGAGTACCTCGAGACATGGAGGCCACTGGCACAGGTAAGGAGTGAGGTAAGGGGCATAAAAAGGAGAAATCAGTTGAAACCCAGGAATGGAACACTAAGACTTCTCCCCTGTATATGCAAATGCGAGCAACCAGGCACCCCCCTCCAGGGCTCGGGAAAAGGGTTCATAGTGGTAGAGCAAGTGAATGAGAGGGTTCAGAACTTGGCAACAGCTTGCACAGTTGAAGGTGGAATGAAGAGGAGAGTGCAAAGAAGATTGATTGAAGGCCCTTCCGTGGACTATCAGAACCTTAATATCACTCCCGTACCCCATGCAGAATACCAGCAACGTAGGGTTTGTTCCCCTTCTCCCAGCACACAGTGTCTCTAGATCAGAATTCAACAACTACCTTACCGCCCCAGAAATTGTTGAATTCTGAACTAGAGAAACTAAATCATTGTAGAGAAAAGATTTTCAAATACCTGAGTCTGGAGGTCTCCTATAAATGACTCTCCCAAACCAGACACATGAGTGAGTCTGTCCCCTCTAGGAAGCCTGTCTATGCTTAGGAACTTGATTCAGCTCTTACTAACTCACACATTCTTAAATATCAGTGAATAACCAAAGTTCAGCAATCACATCAGGAAAGCCTCAAATGTAAAAGGTTGGAATTGAAGCAAATTATTAGGAGAAGGAAACCTAAGGAAACAGAAGAATTCTTTAAAAGAATAATAATCCTTAGAAAGAGATGATAACAGCATTTCATGAAGCAGGATGCCTTGAAAAAAAAATACTGGAAAAAAACAAGAACTTTTAGAAATTAAAAATATGGTAGCAAAACAATTTTCATTTGGAGGATAGGAGAAGGAAGGTGGAAAAAATCTCACATGCAAACAAAATACGAGGAGATTAAAAAATGCGAAAGAAGAATTTATGAAAGAAGTCAATATGGGGTCCAACAGAGGAAGGAAAGAACATAACTCAGAGTTGAAGGATACAGTTGCTATTTCTGTCATTTACAGTATCATAATATGTGTAGTTTAATGACATGGGAAAAACTTTTTTTACCTTATGAAAACTTTTTCCAGTTTCTATCCTGAAAGAATGACGATTTACACAATTCCCCATAAATATACGATCCATATACCTCTTGCCCCAGCTGCTGTCTGAGATGTTCTTATGGAATTCAAGTGGAAACATTTTAAATTAGATTGATACAGACCACCTTCAAAAAATAGCTATAAAAGTTTCACATGCCTGATTCACCCCCTCAAAAAAATAAAAGAAAAAATACTTAAGCTTAAATGTATATAATTTGGAATATGCTTAGACCATGACAGTGGATATAGAAACCCTGTGATCTTTTTTCAAATTTTTAAGCCTGAATATTTTAAGTTTCCTGTACCAAAAATATGATTTTAAAGGCTGCTTTATTCTTTTCAAAAGGCTTTTTAAAAAAAAAAGATTTAAAAGTTTTAATTTATCGAACCATATGGAAGGGAAGGAAACACTCGCATACTACAATCCAAAATTTTAATTCTCCCCCCACCCAAGACTTTTATAGTTTCCGACTTGCTGGTTAGATGAAATATAAACCCTATGATGGAATGCTGTAAGCTCTCAATGCCAAAACCCCACAACCATCTCTAACAGTTTCTTTCTAAATTACAAGATTTGGCAAATTTTGAGCCCTAAGGATTGTCTTTGTCTGATTTTGGGCTTCCTGGCCTGGTAATAGGCCATGGACTTAATATAGAATTGAAAAGGTGGGAAATGCCACACATTTTGGCTTCTGAGTACTTTAAATATATTATAAAATTGAATTGGCCACTAGTCCCAAGAGAAGAGGAATAGAAATACAGTAGTGTTTTTACCCTTACATCAAAACTGACCAAAGGCAAAATATGTAAAAATGATATACAACTATATTAGACTATAGAGGAAGATAGTCATGTAAGAATTATATTTTTATGAGACAAATTAGAAAAAGTATTGATTATTTGTTTTTTATTACAGTCAGTGGAATGATTCACTCAGTACATTTTTACAAGTTTTCCTTGAATTTGTGTAATATTTACAGTATTTCAAAAAGTTCAAAGGGATTTAAGGTTTTCCAGAATGCTTTGGCATAGTCTATAGATCAAATCTTTTTCATTTTGCTCCTAAAAATGTCCTTCTCCTCTCTTGTTCAAATTTTACTTCCTCTGTGAAGTCTTGCCTGACTCTCTCAAGCAGTTATTGTGTTTTTTTTTTTCTTTCTCTATACTTACGTAGCACTGGTCTCAGTATCTCCATTCTAGCACTTCCAAAGGGAATGACAGGTATAAATCTAAGTCTCTCTTTTGACACTAGATATGGAGCAGGGAGTAAGTCTTCACTTTTTATTTCTTCAGTACATGACATTTTGCTGTGTTAATAACTATCTCTGTACCCTTGTGCATTTTCCTTTTTAAGTTAAGCGATGGATACCTGACTCCTTAATATTTTTATTCCCCTACTCTGATATTCATTCCCATATCAATCCTTTTATTTGGTCAACATATGTATTGAGACATATTACTCCATGCTAGGTACTGCTTTAGTCCTCAATGATCCATGCTGAAAAATTGAGAGTGGAAGTGCATGATTACAAAGTGGACACAGTAATCTTCCAAAACCCTAGAAGGGGAGGTGGGTACAAAAGGGTGTGCGTCTCTTGAGTTTCTGTATTTGACATGTATTATATCATAGAAGCTTGATAATAACTCTTAGGGACTGAGTATTATCCTCTTTTTATAAATGAGGAAACTGAGCTTCAAAGATTTAAAGAACATCTCCCCAAATCACGTAGCTATTAAATAGTAGAATTAACTATTACCTTGCGGTTTTCTGAATTGTTATTAATATTCATTCTGTATTAAATAATTTTAAGTTTGGGCCCCCCTCCCACTTAGAATACATGATTGAACTGGTTGAAAATTTGAAAAGCAAATCACTATTCCCCTCTTTTCCTAACTCATTTTTAGATATTTGCCTACCTTTAAATATTGGTTTAGTTTGAGTGGTTAAACTGGTTTGTTTTATTAGGTGTGACAGGTCATGAGCATAGGATGTCAGTTTTAGACTATTGGCACTTTCAGATCCTACATTATACCTTTAATACAAATTTTCCAGGGTTCCCTGGGGAATAGTTCTGTATTAGAGTCATTGTAGCCTCCATGGTTAAATATAGTTCGACCCAAGTATCATCCTTTAAAATATATGGAACTCCCATACCAATGTCATGTCCAATTAAAATACTAAACATGAGATGAGCTTGATTGCTCTGCTTAAAATTGTGATTTATTCCTTTTTTGAACTTTGTTACCTAGAGCAACTGCCATGAATTTAAAATTGGGCATACATCAAGAGAGAAGGGAAGGAATAACATTTCCATTAATGTGATTTATCAGATGATTTTATAGTTGTTTCTAAAGCTATGTGGGCTCTCTAGTTGTGTGCACATGCTTACTTTGATTTTTTTGTGTGTTTTTGTCGTGTTCAATTTATGTAAGCCAAATATTTTGTAGTTTTTGTGAGCCAGTAAAATTAATATTGACTTAAATTATAGTAAAAGTTACTTGGCTGTTATCTTAGTTTCCAAATTCAGGTTAGTAGGAAAGAAGGAAGGATATTGGAGACTCTGCAATAATTCTTGATACAGAAAACCTTTATTTTGGCTACTGCATGGAAGCACTGAGCCAGACTTCTGTGTCTAGCCAAAGTTAACTGGGCTACATAAAACTACAGTCGTGAAAGTACTTGAGATTCTACAGAAAATCTCCATATCCCGGGCTAAAATGATGTCTGTGTAAGTTTATCTGCAAGTGCAAGGCTGTGTGTTTCCATGGGTCTTTTGTAGTTGTTGTTATTACTTAGAGCTAAGACTTTATTTCCTTTCATTTGGCCCTCTCCAAAGCAAAGTTCTTTCCAATTTGCATGTTGACCAACATTTGGATTGTTTTGTTTCATTATAATTACTGTACAGCCATGTGTAGATTAGAAAGGGGAGCAAAAGTAATTTTTCCTGTGACTTTGATTGAATGGTTATTATGAATATATCTAATTCAAGTTGTAAATTTTATTGTATGGAAAGGGAAAACGTAATATCTGTATCATGCTACTGAAATACTGGATGAAATATAGAAGGAAGTTAAATCAATACTAGATGCAGTTAAGTATTTATATGAAGTTGCCACATCTGAACTTTATAATGTAGCATTCTGGAGCTAATATAATTATCATTGTATTTTTTGTTTCAATAGATTTAGGGGATGGAAGTTGAATTTCATTACATGTATATATTGTATGCTGGTGAAGTCTAGGCTTTTTGGGTACCTATCACCTGGATAGAGTACATTGTATGCAATAGGTAATTTTTTATCCCTTAACTCCTGCCACTCTTCCCCCTTTTGAATCTTCAGTGTCCATTTTAGCTGTGTGTCCTTGAGTAGCCATAGCTTAGCTTCTGCTTATGAGTGAGAACATGCAGCCTTTAGTTTTCTGATCCTGAGTTACTTCATTTAGGATAATGACCTCCAGTTCCATCCATGTTGCTGCAAAAGACATGATTTCATTCTTTCTATGGCTCAGTAGTACTGTGTGTGTGTTTGTGTGTGTATCCGATATTTTGTTTATCCATTCATTGGTTTGTGAGCACTTGGGTTGATGCCGTTTCTTTTTGATTGTGAATTGTGCTGCAGTAAACGTGAGTGCAGATATCATTTTGGTATGATTTCTTTATCTTTGGAATATACAGTAATGGTATTATAGGATCAAATGGTAGATCTACTTTTAGTTTTCTGAGAAATCTCCATACAGATTTCCATAGAGGTTGTACTACTTTACATTCCCACCAGTGGTGTATAAGTATTCCCTTTCCATATCTAAGCCAACCTCTGTTGTTATTTGATGCTTTAATAGTAGCCATTCTGATTGGAATAAGATGGTATTTCATTGTAGTTTTAATTTGCGTTTCTCTACTTAGTGATGTTGAGCATTTTTTCACATTGGCCATTTGTAAATCTTCTTTTTATAATAAAAGTGTCTATTTATGTCATTTGCTCACTTTTTAATGGATTGTTTTTTTTTTTTCTTGCTGAGTTGTTTGAGTTCTTTGTTGATTTTACATATTAGTCCTTTGTCAGGTGCATAGTTTGTGAGTATTTTCTCCCATTCTGTAGGTTGTCTATTTATCCATTTGATTATTTCTTTTGCTGTGCAGAAGCTTTTTAATTTAAGTTCCATTTGTTTATTTTTGGTTTTGTTGCATTTGCTTTTTGGGTCTTAGTCAAAAATTCTTCACCTAGGCCAATGTCAAGAACAGTTTTTACTAGGTTTTCTTCTAGCATTTTTATTGTTTCATGGTTTCAGGTCTTCCTCTTAAGTCTTGAACCATCTTGAGTTAATTTTTATATATGGTGAGAGAAAAGGGTCCAGTTTCATTTTTTCATTATGCATCTGGCTATCCAATTTTCCCAGCACCATTTATTGAATAGTGTGTCCCTTCCCCAGTGTATGTTTTTGTCTGCCTTATCAAGATCAGGTGGTTGGAGGTATGTGGTTTTATTTCTGGTTTCTATATTCTTAACATTGATCTACATGTCCATTTTTATGCCAGTACCATTCTGTTTTGATTACTGTATCCTTGTATTATAATTTGAAATCAGGAAAGGTGATGCCTCCAGTTTTGTTCTTTTTGCTTTGGACTGCTTTGGCTATTTGGGCTCTTTCTTGGTTCTATATAAATTTTAGGATTTTTTTTTCTAATTCTGTGAGAAATGACATTGGTATTTTGATGGGAATTATATCAAACCTATAAATCACTTTGGGCAGTATGGACATTTTAACAGTATTGATTGGTCTGATCCATGAGCATGGGATGTTTTTTCATTTGTGTCTACAATTTCTTTCATCAGTGATTTCTAGTTCTCCTTGTAGCGATCTTTCACCTCCTTTGTTAGATATATTCCTAGATATTTTATTTTTTACCGCTGTTATAAATGGGATTGAGTTCTTGATGTGGCTTTCAGCTTGGTCATTCTTAGTATGTAGAAATGCTATTGGTTTTTATATGTTAATTTGTGAACTTAGACTTGCTGAATTCATCTGTCAAATCTAGGAAACTTTTTGAGGGTATTCTAGGTATAAGATAATATCATCAGCAGAGATATTTTGACTTCATCTTTTCAAATTTGGATGTTCTTTATTTCCTTCTTTTCCCTGATTGCTCTTTCTAGGACTTCCAGTATTATGTTGAATAGAAATGGTGAAAGTGGGCATCCTAGTCTTTTCAAATTCTTGGGCTGAATGCTTTAAACTTTTCTCTATTCAGTACGATGTTAGATGTGGATTTGTCATGTGTGGCTTTTATTATTTTGAGGCATGTTCTCTCTGTTACTTTGACTATGAAGCCTAGTGAATATGATAGTTCATTTTTTAGGATCCTCCCCTCTACACCAAAATACACATTTTTTTGTTATCTACTGTCAATCTTAAAAGTACTCTCCTTACTGCCACTAAGTGACACAGGAATCCAGATATCACCAAAATAAGACTTTTATTCGGCTTTTGTATGTCAGTTTGTAGATGTCACCATTAGAGATACTTTATATTGCCAGATGGTCTCAGGAAGAATAAACATTAAAATACTCAAATTCTTTGATATTAAAGGTCACATGAAATAATTTTAGCTGTTTTATGTCTAAATATATGTGCTTCTATGTTTGAAAAGAAGTGATAGCTTTTTATTCAGAGGCAAATAAGATTGTTTATTCAACAACACAGGCTTGAACTGCATGGTTCTACTTATATGCAAATTTTTTCAATAAATATATTGAAACATTTTTTAGAGATTTGTGGCAATGTGAAAAAACTCTCAGTTGGACTACCATAGCCTAGAAATATCGAAAAAAGTCAGAAAACAGGTATATCATGAACCCATAATATATAGGTACTAGTCTATCATTTATTGCCATAAAATATATATGAATATTATAAAATTAAAATTTATCAAAATTTATGCATGCTTATAGGATTGTATGTGCAGCCATTTGCAGTTGAGGTAAATGTAAACATATGTAAAGATACATAGTTTAACTGCATAAAATTACTATTGTACCATCTGTAATTTCACAGCCGCTGCCTCTTGCTATCGTGGTGAACTTAAGTGTTGGGAGTATCCACTTAAAACACTGTCTGACACTAATTATCTCTGCCTGAACAGTTCATCTCTCTAGTAAATTGTGTATTGCAATAAAAAGTGATCTCTCTTGGTTCTGCATATTTTTTGTGTTTAGTACAATGTCATAAACCTTGAATGACACCATGGCATTCATGTGAGGTGCCATGGGTGATAATGGAAGTGTTCCCAAGAAGCAGATAAAAGCCATGGCATTACAAGAGAAGGTTGAATTGCTTGGTATGTACCATTGATTGAGGAGTGCAGCTGTGGTTGCCCACTATTTCAGACAGACCACTCATTTTGTAAACAGATACAGTATTCATAAATACAGTACCATAAATGCATTTTCATTTTTCTTAAAAATAACGTTTTCTTTCTTCTAGCTTATTTTATTGTAAGAATGCAGTATATAATACAGCATGCAAATGTGTTAATTGAGTGTTGATGTTATTGGTAAGGATTACACTCAACAGTAGGTTATTGGTAGTTACATGAAAATTTATTACATGCATTTTCAACTGGATGAAGGACTGGTGTCCCTTGTTCAAGGGTCAGTTGTATGTCACATTTTGTTATTTTGTTTGGTTTCTGTTTTTGGCCTGTAGTTATATTTTTTTTTTTTTTTTTTTTTGAGACAGAGTCTCATTGTGTTGCCGTGGCATTAGCCTTGCTCACAACAACCTCAAACTCCTGGGCTCAAGCAATCCTTCTGCCTCAGCCTCCTGAGTAGCTGGGACTACAGGCATGAGCCACCATGCCCGGCTAATTTTTTCTATATACTTTAGTTGGCCAATTAATTTCTTCCTATTTTTTTTAGTAGAGACAGGGTCTCACTCTTGCTCAGGCTGGTCTTGAACTCCTGACTTCAAACAATCCACCCGCCTCGGCCTCCCAGAGTGCTAGGATTATGAGCGTGAGCCACTGTGCCCGGCCTGTAGTTATGGTTTAATACAACTTAAATAGTCAGCCAGCTTAAGCCCTCCTGATCCCCCAGTACTCTAATATGCCATGTTATTGGAAGCATGTAGATGGAGAAGTGTCATGCCTCTTAAATCTTGGTTTTCTTATAGGACTCAAAAAAAGCCCATCCTTTTTAGAAACCTGCATTACCCACATGTTTTTGAGCCTGAGCTGTGTCTCATGTTCTCTATTAAACAGTGGTGATACAAAGACTAATGGGGTAGAAATTCATAACAAAAGCCAATGTATACCATTATTGTGACTGGTAGAAATTGCTTTTGTTTTAAAAAGGACCATTACGTAGGTATTTTCATCATGTTTATTTTTTAATATTTATTATAGGCATGGGATTCCATACCACTTGGGAGGCTTACCCCCCCCATTTTATAGTTCTTTAATTTGTTAAATAAACCCCATTGATGTATTATGATACTTGATTTGACTTCACGACTTTGGGGTTGGTATTCTTTCTACTACATCATTTTGACTCTCCTATCATGTAATAAAGGATGAAAACATTTTAATGTGAGATAAACTGTTTTTAGTTTATGCTGTATATTTTCCTAGCTTGATAATTTTTCTAATAATGCATCAAGTTGAAGAAAATTTGGGTATCTCTTGTTGTTAAAATAGCATCCTTCTCTAAGGTATGTTTGCTCTTAGGAATGGTGGTACAGATAACTCATGTTTTAAAAAACAAACATCTTTCCTCCGAAGTGGTTAGGCCAACACTTTTACAAAAGGAGATTGCCTTTCTTTCCTGTGGCGTATCGATATGAATGTATATTCATACACACCCAGAAAGGGTGCCACATCTGTTCCAAGACATGGAAGTCTTCATTTTTTGCAGATTCAGAAATAGGTTCAAAACCAGCCCAGCCATGAACTTGTTCACAAGCCCATAAGGTTTTGGTGATTTCACCTTATGTTTCCGTATGTCACATTTGAGGTCCATGAGGCCTGCAGAGCTATATACACTTGTTCCAAACACAATTCTGGGCTAAGCTTCATTTTTTCCCCCAAGTCCTGAGCTTCTTAACTTGTCATTCATTTCACATATCCCTTGACAGAAATCCTCATCTGTTGTTTTCGTACATTATAAATAAATATCACACATAAGATGGCTCCTCATCCTGCCCTTTCAGTGGTCATATCAATCACAGTACCTCCAGAGATTAGTTTATACTCTGTCATGTAATGGAATAGGCATTTTGTATATGCTATTGCATTGCCTCCTTGATAATCCCATGAACTAGACACCTACTTTGTAGATGAGGAAGATTTGACCTCAGCTTCACAGAGGTTAAATCTAAGTCTGTGTCCAAAGCCTATTACATTATACTACTACTCTTTTTTTCTACAAGCTGTACTACTTGAATTACGTTCTAGTCTTTTGTTGATTATGCTAAAATGTACATATGTGGTGCCTCCTGTGCATAAATGCCTATCTTCAAAATGCATAAACACTTATCTTTAAAACAAATCTCCCATTTTTAGATACAGTTCTGAAGTAAAAGGCATTTTCTGTGTATATCTTTAAATAAAAAGAATTTTAACATAGCTTCTGGTAAAAAGGATTTAAGTATCGGTATATGGGAAGTAACAAAATAATAATAGTAATAGTGAAGTTTAAAACTGAATTTTTAATTTAAATGTGGTAGTATATGGTTTTCCTCAAATTTCAAGGTTTGAAGGATCCATTAGGATATTTCAACCAGAAAAGCGTGTGGGTGGGGAGTGTGAGAGACCTGAGTGAAGTGACTTTGACCTTTACCTGGTAAACATTTAACTGGTAGAACAATGAGTTGGAGCCGGAGCACCTGAGCACTTACCTGCCTAGTATAATAATTTATTTCTTCTCAGAGTGGAAAGCATAATTCTTTTAAGAGGCTTAAAATTGCAAGACTCTCACTTCTAAGACGTAATTGAGGCTCTTTGTCAAAAGTGACAGGATGAGGTACATTCTCGGGCATATACTGTAATTCAATGCGCGTTGTAATAACAATACTTCAGGTAAAGGACAGCAACATGCAGAATGATTCACCTATAAATAGGACCCTTTGGCCAGTTTGACATTAGCCATGTGACGTGGTTTAAGGTGGGCTTTGACCATTGCATAAAGCCATGTATTATGATATACACATAATGGAGAAATAGATAATATAGTTGTTAGATATAATGGTCAGTCCCAAACTTTTTATCCCTGAAAAATGAAACTTGAAGATACCATGTACTATATAGTTTGTTCGATGTATTATTTTAAGGGATGAAACACAAATAGCTAGAAGAGCAACTTTGCTTGAATTAGAAATTTTCTCACTTTAAGCAGGGCATTCCTGATCATAAGCCTATGGTCTTATGTTGTAAGATTTCTTGGCAAGCCTCAGAGATTATTACCTCAGTAAAGGATTAAGTTTAAATCTATTGCTTTGGCTCAAGATGCCTTCTTGAGGGTGTCTGCTTTCCTCTTTTCTACCTGGGGTACGGGTTTGACACAAGTGATCATTGTCTTTTCCACTGCCTTTCCACGCATGAGAAAGAGCAGTCTTTGTCCTGACCCCCTCACCACTTCAACAGTTGTCTATATTTACATTTATGTATAAAATAACTGCATCTGTGCCTTGATATATTTGCTTTGACTGTAAACACTAGCAAAGCTGACTCAACAAGTAGCGTTACATGGCAAGGATTACTTTTGGTAAGAATGAAATGAGGAATTTCAAATGTGAAATTTAAGAATGCCAAGATTTTACTACTGCCATTATTGTTTTGGTAGTTTCTATTAAACCCATATTTCCAAAATGTACAAAATACATTCTAAAAATGTATTTCATGGAACATTCATACTTTCAGAATCTAAAAAAATCCAGTAGTCCAAGTAGTGTGGGAAAAGCTACACACTATATTCCCATTAATGGCTCTTAATGTCTTTTTGTATTTAAAGCCCCATTTAGAATACTTATCATGGAACAGTTTTTTCAAGGTGAACCTCTTGTCATCCTGAGAAAAGAATGTTCTGCCAAATGTACTTTGGAGACTTTTATAATATGGCAAACTGAAAGGGAGCCAGACATAGTGCAAAAAGTTTTAGAAATAAACATAGGTGTTAAAAACCAATTTTTTTATACAGCAATAAACAAAAAAGGTATTTTAATTTAAAACCTACTCAGTTAATATAAACTATATGTTATGGGAAATTTTTTTTTCTTTATTGAAGTATACTTTACATATCATGCCTTTACTCCATTTTAAGTGTACGATTAAATGATTTTCAGTGAATTTATCGAGATGTACAGTTAATCACATAAATCAGTTTTAGAGGAATTCCTTTCCCCTATTGAGACCCCTAATTCTGCTCCCCAACTACTTTTCAAGCATGTCCCCTCCACAGTGCCCACCACGTCGCTCATACGTGGGTTTACCCCCCACCCCCCAATTCCCTAGTGATCCCTCCCACCATTTGAGCACCATAGTGTTAATCAGTCAATACCAGTTTGATGGCAAATACAATTGGGGCCCATTCTTCAGGTCTTGTGTCACCTCACTTTGAATAATGGGCTTAAGCTTAATCCAGGATAACATAAGAGGTGCTAGCTCACTGTCATTTCTTAAAATTGAGTAATAGTCCATTGTGGACATATACCAAATTTTAACAGAGATGAATCCATCTGTGTACGGTAACCTAATCTTTGATAAACCAGTCAAAAATATACATTGGAGAAAAGATTCTCTTTTCAATAAATGATGCTGGGAAAACTGGATAGCTACATGCAGAAAAATGAAACTGGATCCCTATCTCTCACCTCTCACAAAAATTCACTCAAGATGGTTAACAGACCTAAACTTAAGGCATGAAACCTTAAGAATCCTAGAAGAGGATGTAGGAAAGACCCTTTCAGACATTGGCCGAGGCAAAGAATTCCTGAAGAAGACCCCGAAAGCAATTAATGCAGCAACAAAAATAAACAAATGGGATCTGATCAAATTAAAAAGCTTCTGCACAGCCAAAGAAACTATCACTAGAGCAAATAGACAACCTACAGAATGGGAGAAAATATTTGCTCTCTACACCTCCGACAAAG
>CAUYMX010036251.1:0-18562 GCA_963573855.1 Lepilemur septentrionalis
CCCCAGGCCCCAGGCCTCCAGTCTCCTGCAAGATCAGGAGTGTGGACTTTGCCGTCTCTGGGTCTGCTGGGGATGGAGACAGGGTGGAGGGTGGGGATGCAGGGGAGGCTGCTGTGACAATGGGAGCAGCTGCTGTGACAATCCCGCAGCAGTCACTGGGGAGCACAGGGCCTGGGCCAGGCGGGCACCAGGGAGCGTCCTCGCAGCAGAGGCCCCGTGAGGCGAGGTCCTGTTCGCCTGCTACCCCTTGGCCTCTTTTCCAGCTTCTTTGCAGCCTCCTCCTGTCCCCGAGCCTGGGCCTCAGGGGCTGGGCTTCCTCCTGGGAGGGGAGCATGTGAGGCCCCACCCGTGGCCGGGGCTTCAGGACCACAGACGCGCTGGTGGCCCCTGAACCTGGAGCCCTGCTGCTTCCCAGGTGTCCATCCTCAGGTGCCTCCAGTTTAACCTGTGGGCCCTTCCTCCCCACCCGCACCCTGCCGCTCTTCCTCCCAGGTTCCCACCCCAATGGCAGACCCCGCCACTCAAGCCAGACCCCTCCTATCCCTTTCCCTCTCAGGCCTTGCTAACACGCTCTCCTAACCACGGCTCAACTCCACCGGCTTCTCTTTGCTCCCTCTGCCACTCCCATCAGGACGGCTGACTGCGGAGTCCCTTATGTTGCCTCCTTCCCGACTGTTCCGGCCATGCGGGTCCTGTCTGCTCCTCTGCCTAAAGCGCTTTCAGTTCCCAGTAAGGCAGGGTTAACCAAACCAAACCAAACCAAACCCCTTTTATGATACATCCACCTAAAACCTTGTACATGATACTCTGCTTTCTCCTCAGATCATGTAAGTCTTTTGCCTTTTACAAGAGATTTCTGCGGAGAGGAACAATTCTGAGTCTTATAAATATATTTTTAGGGACAGGATCTTGCTATGTTGTCCAGGCTGAACTTGAGCTCCTGGCCTCAAGCGATCTTCCTGCCTCAGCCTCCCGAGTAGCAGGGACAACAGGCATGCGCCACCATGCCTGGCTAATTTTTTATATATATTTTTAGTTGCCCAGCTAATTTCTTTCTATTTTTAGTAGAGATGGGGTCTCGCTATTGCTCGGGCTGGTTTCGAACTCCTGACCTTGAGCAATCCTCCCACCTCAGCCTCCCAGAGTGTTAGGATCACAGGAATGAGCCGCCGCACCCGGCCTGGAACGTATTACTCGTAAATCGGATAATACTACAGAGCAGCCTGTGCGTTTCAGGTGCTGTTCTGGGGAAGCAACAGTGGCCGAGGTCCTGCCCCAAGGCGCTTGCTCTCTAGTCGGGGGACGAGGAGAAAGCACATGCATAGCAGGAAACCTGTGCGGTAGTGATTTGGACTACGGAGAGAAAAAGCAGGGAAGGAAGAGAAAGTGCCGAGACATCAGAAATGTTATTCCCGGCCGGGCGCGGTGGCTCATGCCTGTAATCCTGGCACTCTGGGAGGCCGAGGTTGGGGGATCATTCAGACCAGCTCTGAGCAAGAGGGAGACCCCATCTCTACCAAAAATAAACAAAAATTAGCCAGGCATGGTGGTGGCGCCTGTAGTCCCAGCTACTTGGGAGGCTGAGGCAGGAGGATGCGTTGGAGGTTGCAGTGAGCTATGACAACGCCACTGCACTCTACCTGGGGCAAAGGAGCAAGACCTGTTTCAAAAAAAGGAAAAAAGGAATGTTATTCCTAATTACATTTAGGGAGGGCTTCTCTGAGAGTTGCATTTGAGCAGAGGCCTGAACGAGGTGAGAGGGTGCAGCTGGTGACGATCTCAACACAGACATGTCCAGTGGTTGGACAAGGACAGCTGAAGTCGTCAGAATGAATGTTAAGAGAGGAATGAGCAGAACTGGCCCCCGCCAAGGCTGCTGGGAGCGGGCGAGGCGCTGGTCTCATGAGACCTGTGGTTTGGCTGTCACTGCTGCTTCCTTATACTTTAGAGGGTAATGAGCGTTTCCACTTCCTCCCTTAAAACCTAACTTTTTCAGTGGGCCTCTCAAGTTTCTCCCTAACGCCTACCCCCGAGTGGCTCTGGGACAGGCAGGGTGGGGGAGCTGCTGGAAGAAAGAACCCCCAGCGTCAGTGGCGCAACACAGCAGAGGTTTTTTCTCACCGTCATCAAGCCGAGCCAGAGGTCCGAGTCCTCCGCTGGCTCTCCTGCACCCAGCCGCGGCAGAAGGGACAAAGGGGCGGGGACGTGGCTAACCAAGCCTGTCACTCACATGCCAGGACTGTGGCACATGGCCACTGGGGACTGCAAGGAGGCTGGGCACACGGTCCAGAACCAGCCAGAAGACAGGCTTGGCCGCACAGCCTGCCCTCTGTCAGCTAACACGACCTTGGCCTCCTCCAGGCGATCCTGGCTCTGGTCTGGGCACTACTGCAAATCAGGCGTTCCTGACACTGACCTTTCATCGTGTGGCTCATCTGTAAGAGCTCTGGAAGCCTTCGCTGTCCACGGGCAGAGTGGGCATTGTTCAGCCTGCGCTCCAAGCCCCACAAACCCACCTGGACTCCGCCCTCACTGCAGGAGTGAGTCACCGCCAGGCACCCTCATACTCCCTCCCACCCCCACTCCCTCCCTGGACATCTGCTGTCCTCTTAACAATTGTCCAAACCAATTTCACCCAATACCTAGGTCAGGTCCCCTCTGCCCCAGCCCCCGCCTCGAGACTCACTTCCCCTAGGAAGGCCTCTTACCCAACGGCTCGCATAACAATGCAAGAGTCAAGGCTGAAGAATGCATGTGTCAAGTACCACAGAAGCCTGAAGTGCGGCAATTTCCAGTTTCAGGGTGACTCAGAGCAGTCATGCCTCAGTGTAGGAGTGGCAAGTGGTGGCTGCTGGCTTGGGGAGAAGACACAGGGGCCCTCCTCAGCCTCTAACTAGATGGGGTTCGAGAAGCACCTCCAATTCAGGGCCAGGAGAGTAGAGCACCACATGCCCCAGGAATGAAGCTCACCGTGCACATCCCACCAGCAGGGATCAACATGCCTGTAAGGGAGTAAATAAAAATGGGACCATATGCCAGTCCCCCTGAAGATCTCCTTGCCCTTTGCTTCCTCAGCACAGCAGGGACCAGCCCTCCACCGTCCACCCCTAGACTCCGGCCATACCCTAGCCCACAGCACAAGACAAGCACTATTTTGGAGGTCCCACTGTTGAAGTGCGGACTCACACTCAGAAGACAGCTAAAATTGTTACCAAAAGCATCAGAAGAATGAGGACAAGTGGTTTGAGGAGGAGAGAGATTTAATACTTGCCAGCAAATGAGGAGGATGGAGACTCCTGCCTAAAATGCCCTCATCCGAATCATAAGCAGAAAAGCAGAGCTTTTAAAGGATGGTTTTCAGTTCTAGGCTATTGTTTAACTAGAATTCATGATTCTGATCATCCCATCTCCGCCCACAATCCCGTGACCTCCGCCCAGGACCTCTGCCCAGACAGTTCCGTCCTGCTGTGCTTTCTAAACCCTTACTCAAGAATATCAAAAAATAAGACTGCCCTTGGAGACCTAAGACCAGTGTTGTTCAAGGGAGGGCCACAATCAAGACTTGAAAGACTGTCTCAGTAATTTCTTTTTTGGACGGGAATATACTATGGCTTTTAAAGTAACTGTTAGTTTTAAAAGTAGTTTGGAATGCTTTGAGTAGTGGGTGGCTGAATCAATATCACTATCATGTAATATTCATATCTCAGTGCCGTTGGCACACAGAATTATATTCTTAACAGTCATAAATGGCCTGAGGTCCAGTATCACGGAGATTCTGAAGCTAGCCACGGCGGTGAGCACGTCAGCTCATTGGCCTTGGACTGTCGGCTGCAGCGAGGAGCCTGGACTCCGTAGGACAAAGTTTACGAAGCTCCCAAATGAACACACAAAAGTCCATGAGCATCTTTCTTTTTATTCTTGAACATAAAAGGGCTCAGGTCTGGGGAATTTGTATTCCACGTACATACAGTGTCTTGCATTAAAAGTATTTCCAAGGTGCATAAATACAGTTCTGTTTTCATTTTCCTAGTTATCCGGGAACTTCTGTAAAGCAAATGTCTCGAGCTGAAGATCACCTACTCGGTAAGTTGGTCGAATGGAACAAGTGTCCAAGAAAGGCAGACCACCTGTGCGATGGCCTTTTCTCTTTACGAAATGCCACCTAAGCAGCCCGGCACTGCGGTTTATCATTGTCTCCTCCACGTCTGAAGACAAGCCTGTCACAGGATCCCAGGCCACTAAATGTAGAGAAGAGTGTCATGTGACATGGCGGGGGTGGAGGGGACCCTGAAAAACGAGGCCATCTGCCCACGCTTACCTTTTCCCTGGCTGCACACTCAGCCAGAGGAATTCTGGAAGATGCTGGGAAGCTTCCCAAAGGTACTTCCACCCAGATGCCTTCCCAGGAGTTACAGACCCATGAGACCTAATTATCAAGAAAGCTGTGACCGAACTGATGATCACACAAAAGCAGTTATTTCCCCAGGAACTCTGATGCTCTTCTGAAGCAAGTGGCAGCGAGAGGGGTGGGGAATTGAGCAAAAAGCCTCCAATGGGGCTAAATGACAGTTGCTGCCTTTTCACTTAAGAAAGTTCTGCTCGGCTTCGAGGTAGCCAGCCTAAGTGGACCCCGGCAAGGCGGCGCCGGATACGGTTCCTCCTCACACATGGTCACTGCAGGGGAGAGTTGAAAACGTCCCCGCCCAAGCAGTGCAGCCACAAGTGAGGTGGTATGCTGAGGTCTATTTAAGAACTAGACCAAAAATACAAGTGGAAATTCCTTAGGTTTAATTTCTTTTCTGTTCAGTTGCTCCCTAAACAAATCCTTTTTTGGTCTCTGTAGCCAGTGCTTTGCGTGGTTGAACGGGCCCACTCCCACCCTAAGAGCAGCCCACGAGCAACGACGTGTGTCGGCTCGCGAGCACACCCAACCTGCTTCGCCACGGATCCTCTGTCCTGCCCCCGAACACGGGCAGAGGGAGAACCAAACGAGCCAAGCCCTTGGTCCCTCCGAAGCTCCTGGCTTAGACCAGAGTTTCCAAAGTGTGGTCTGTGGCTTCTCTACATCAAAAACACTAGGCATGCTTGTTTCTGCCCTCAGCCCAAATGCCCTAGGAGCTGAGGGTGGGGTCTGCGATTCGGTATTGCCAACAAGCTCCTCAAGAGGCCCCAAGGGACCCACGTACTTGCCCAGGGCGATGTAAGCCACAGGTGTTGGAAATAAGGACCCCCGAGCCCCGACTCCTGGCCCTAACACTCCTGGACCTGACACTCGAGTAGTTTTAACTGAGGCAAGGGGGAAAAAAGATACCGAGTGAAGAATTCATTGTACGTTTATTATTCACAGTTAATCACTACCTACCAAATGCTATCCGCAGAGTTAAAGGATTAAGTACATAGGTCTTTTTAAACACTGATTTTTTTTTTTTAAATATATACACACAAAACTTAATTCAGCAAGGCTTCATGATATACACCAATTCCAAAATAAAACAATCAAATGGTCCAAGTGTAGAACGCCAGATTCCGTTATCATCAGCGAGGAGAGAAGCAGAGTGAGAGCGAGCGGGGGAAGGACGCGCTGTCTAGAAGAGATGCCACCTCCTGGCGCTGCCCAGCGCTCCACGCTGAGTTCATGTCCATAACCAGAGTCCAAGGGAGACTCCCGCTGACAGCCTGGGAACCCAAAGGCCCGAGGCTGTCACTGCCTCCCGGGGAGAGAAATGGAAGCGGCCTGGTTTTGTTGTGGGAAGGGGAGGGGTGGAGCGAAGTTCACAGGCACAGCACTACAAGGGACCAAAAGTGGATAGAAGACAGACACAGAGAGCTTTGCAGCAGCCTTAGCCTTCCTGCTATCTTTCCTTCCCCAATCTCCCCGCTTCCTGGGACATTTCGTGTGCAGGCGGCTGGGGGAGCAGCCACAAACACAGCCCACCGTGCAGAGACAGGAGCGACAATCCTGCTGCTCTGCCTCTTGACGCTGCCCTCGTGCTTACCCGGACAGTCAGGGGACACACGGGATGACAGCCATGACCTACCTAACTTAAACAGCAAGAAGAATGAAGAGAGAACACTCTCACTTTCTACCCCAGTGCAGGATGCGGTATGACCTGCTGCAACTAAAGCAGGACAGTGTAATCAGTGTGTTCTCCTCCAGCCTCCCGGGTCTGACACTCGCTGGCTCCGGGGTAAGGAGAGGCAGCAACACCTGAGAGCGTGAGGGCAGGGATCCCGACCCTAGAGGCAGTCGGACGTGGCAGGGCTTCACCCTCCTTCCCTGGCAGCCAGGCACAGAGCGCCCTGGGCCGGACGCCCCTCACACCCCGAGGGCTCACGAACATTAAAGCTGAGCCCTAAGACTCCTGGCTGGGCACGGGCCACTTCCACTTGTCTCCTCTTCTCTACCCTGTTCCCCCTCCCGTAGGGAAAAATATTTACACAGAGTAGGAGACAAACCGGCTGAAAAGCTCTGGACTGTCTTTAACTTATTTTAAAACAAAACAAACAAAAAACACCACTCAGAAGCAACCCTTGAAATAAGGAAAAAGGCACTACGAAAACAACATGCTCAATATACCGTTCGGAAGGGAAAACAAAGTGGAAAAAGAGACGCTGGGTTTGAGTTTGACTTCCTCAAGAAGCCGAAGGGGCAGGCTCACGCCGTCCTTTCGCCCTGTCTCTAACTTGGACGCAGAATGTGCTGGGGACCGGGCCGACGCGACCCCCTCCTCTGGCGGGAGCTAAGCGGTCCGGCCTCCCCTGCCCTGCCCTCTCCTTGTGTGTGTCCGTGAAGAACACAGCGCTGTCCTCCCTTCGGCCATCCCGACTAGCACAGACATTTGCATAGAGAAATACCAGCCCGCTTAATTTCCTGTCTTTGTTACTGGCGTCAGCTAGGACTATACGTGGCCTTAAACATCATGCACTGATGGACAGACGAGAAAAAGGATGAAGAAAAGGATAAAGGAGGGAAAAAGGAGCAGCGGTGAAAATTCGTAATAAAAACTCTTCTTAATTTATAGGTAAGTTTTGGCATTTTTATATCCAGCGCCCCCTCCCACCCCCCAAAGTTCTGCTCAAAGTGAGAGGGTCACCAGGGCGACCCAGCCGGGTATTCTGAGGCTGCTGTGAGAGGCAGCTTGTGGGTTTAATTCTTCTGTATGTTTTACATTTTTCATTTGCTTTAAATAATCTCTTCCTGATTCTTAGACGTTCCGGTTCACTGGGGTGACGTAATTGCGGGGAAACATGCCGGTCTGCCCGTGGCAAGCTCCCTTCCACCAGTTGGGGTCTGAGTTATCCATGACGTGGATAAAGTCTCCCCGACGGAAGCCCAGCTCGCCATCCTCCTGGGGGTCAAAGTCAAAGAGGGCCTGGACGTATGTTGGCTGCTGCAAAAGAGCAGGGAGAAAACACACCTGTCAGCTGCCGCCTCTGACCGCTCGGACTGGTCACGAGGAGGAGGCAAATGTGGCCAAATTATTCCCATTTCCTCAAGTAACCTCCCAGCCCCATCCGTTCTTGCACGTTCTAAGTTCACACCAGGCGGGCTTAGTGTAACCTTCCACCAGTGCTCGAAAGACACTAGGGCATGTCTCCCTGCGGGTGGCCGACTGTGCCACGTTGCCGGCAGAGAGCGAGTGGCGCCTGGCGGGGAAAGTGCTTCAGGAACAGCAGTGTGGGTTTCACTCGCAGTCCCAGGATTTGGAAACATCTGCGTTTCCATCACTTACAACACCCTCAGGTTTACAGAGCCAAAAGGTCTAGGTCTTAAATAACACACCGTGGTGCGAATCCTAACTCGTGACCAGGCTATGAGGAACAGGAACACAGCAATGAGCGGGACCCTCCTCCCTCACAAGTGTGCTTTCCTCACAATTTGCTCACAGGGACAGAATACCTGAGAGACTGTGTTAAAGACCATCTTCCTAGGGAGGCAGGTGGCCTCAGAGGCAGCCTCTGCGAAAGGCAGAAACATTGTCTTTGAAATGACAAATCTTTAGCGTGAAGAAAGGGCAACACTTTGAATGAAGAGCACAGACGCCCCAGAAGCAATCCTTCGAGGGCACCTGCTTGCTTGAGGAGTGACTCTCGGTTGCGAAAGATGATGCCGATCTCTCTCCTGAGGCTTACCTGTGGCACCTGTTCTATGTCCCGTAGGAATATCTGCTGGTTTCTGGAGACAGATGTGGATCTGTGATAATCTACCAGCTCATTCAAAGAATTGAACTTCACCACCCAGAGGAAATACTTTCCAGCTCCATCTCGGAGCACCTTGAAGTGCTGCACGTCATTTCCAAACCTGGGGAGGGGCAGAGAACACATGTGAAGCGGCCCAAGGGCTCTACCCTGGCTAACCGGTGGCTCCCGGCCCAGTCAGGAGGTGTCTTGACAGAACCGCTATTCTAGGGACATTCCTCTCACAGCCCGGGGGCCCAGGAACTGCAGAGCGACGTGACTCTCTGGCTGGAGAGAGCTGGGACAATCACCAAGCACCCCTGGGACCCATCCCTATGGCCGAGGAGCACCAGCGACACCAAGAATCCTCACTAGACAGGGAACCCCACCTGTAGTCTAATTCTGAAGGTGTCCGTGAGAGAGAATGTCCTAAACTACTCCACATTACCATGTGCCCTGCACCCTGTCAAATGAAACAGCCTTACTTAAGACAAGAGTGTGACTTAGTTAACTCTCCCCAAATAATTAGAACCTTATGTGATATTCAAAGACTAGGAAAGGTGGGGTAGGAAGCAGGTGAGGAGGGACTAGAAATATTGTGAACAATTCTCTTATAACTGGGAACAGTTCAAAATCATGTTCTCTCTCCATTTAGGAACTTTAGTTCCTAATGGAAAGAGGTCTCAGAACAAAAGGACATACTGGGACAATAAAAGAGGCCCACACACCAAAACAAAACAAAACCCCCCAAAACTTCTCCAACACCAAATAACACTCCCCCTCTCTTATACTGGCTGGCAAAACCTTACTGGTGACCAACTGGTATAGGCCCCTGGGGTTTCTCATAGTGATATCTGTCTAGATCATAAGCTCAGGGAGGGCTCTACCCGTCCTGTTTACAGCTGGCTGAGCCCTCAAAGGCACTCTCAGAACATCTCTTCAATGAATGAATGAGCCTCTCTTTCAAAGCTTAAAGAAACCAAACGTTCTGAAGAACAATCCAGCAGGTGGCAGCACTGAGCCTCAAGGAAGCCACTGAATACGAGATACCAAGTTTTTGGAAACAGTGCTGCTTTTCCACGCAAGACAAATGCGGAAGGTGAGAACACTTCATTAGGAAGGCCATGCTCACATGGCACTTGTGGCCCCACAGAGGCCCACTCCCACTGGTGCCGTGTAGTCGGTTTCTAAAAGAGCACAGGGCCCCTGACAGTGCGTGTTTATGTTAACTACAGTGTTCAAACCAGACTCAAGACATTCCGAAACTATGGAAACACTGCAGAAACTGCTGATTCCTCAACTTCCTTTGCAAGGTGTTTGTGTTGTTAAAGACAGTAATGACATCTGTTTTACTTCTACAACAATAAATACATTAACTCCTTAAAAGATTCTACTTGATAAAACAGGTGGCTGCGCAGCAGACAGGCAGCCCGAGCCCAGCACTGTGGCTGCCACAGTGGTTCCGGTCACCAGTGATTAACTACTCGTACTCATCCTATACTGTCTCATTTATACCCAGGTCACCATGAAATACAAGGCAAACAGATGACGTACAAGTTCATGAGAAGCATACAGAGACAATAATTCCACAAACCCACCCCACGATGCTCTTCCTTGCACCCTGACTCGTGCATGTTCTATCCAACCCTTCAGAAAGCCGTGTTGGAAGAGGAAACTGAGTAAAGTATATCCACTTTGACTTTTCCATGTGTTGGGAATAAAAACTACACAGCAAATATATCTGTGAGGTATTATAAGTATTACCTTAAACCTTTTGTATTTTCCTTTAGAAAAAGAACACAACTATAAATTTAAATCTACACTTCAAAAAAATCTACACTTTAACCACACATTGGTCCTAAAACAAGACACTCAGTTCACTTTTGAAATTGAAAAGTCTCATGCTTTATATCATTTATAAATGGGGAATGGTTTTACAGCTTCCTTTAAAAAACAATCTTGGCCGGATTACAGTGGCTCACACCTGTAATCCCAGCACTTTGGGAGGCCAAGGCAGGAGGATTACTTGAAGTCAGGAGGTCAAGACCAGCTTGGGCAACACAGTGAGACCCCCGTTTCTACAAAAATTTAAAAAATAAGCCTGGTGTGGTGGTATACGGCTGTAGTCCCAGCTACGTGGGAGGCTTAGGTGAGAGGATTGCTTGAGACTGGGAGCTGGCGTTGCCGTGAAGTTTCAATTTATTATCTCCATGCTTTCCAAGGTGGTAAAACTCCCTACCTTCCCCATTCTCTGCTTACCAACTCCCCTCCACATTTAAATTTACCACTGGGGAAAGCTCAAACCCCAAATCCCTCATGGTAACCTTTAAAGGTGATGTGAAGGGCCTAGGATGGGGCTGGTCGATTGAAGCTACTTGGGAAAGGCAAAGCAAAGGCAGCTGCAGGAATCCTACAGAGGCTGAGGGTACTTGGCTGAGGGAAGAGGACCAAGGAGTGGTGGGGATTAGGGAAACCCGCGGGAACAGGACATCTGGAGGGAGCTGCTGCCCGCCTCCCGAAGACTGTTCCCACATGGGAATCTACACCTAGTGGTACAAGGACTAATTTTCAAGAGGTGCCAGAAATGAGGATTTTAATGTAAAATTAAAATACTGTTGAGGCTAAACCTCTACTGGTTTGTGTGTAGCCGGACACTCGACCAATGGCTTTGTAATTGAGACCAGTCAGAGACAAGATCGAGGCGACTAGAGCAGGGAATACTTACTTGACAGAGAGGGAGAAGTCCCCGGGAGCACTCTCACTCTCTCGGATAAGAAAGGCCCCGTCGTGCCGCTGTTTGCTAAGCATTTCTTCTGCCTTGGCTCTGGGGATTTTGCCAAAAAACCACCTAAGGAAGGAAGGCAAGCCAGTCAACATCTGCTTCCCCACAAAGAAACGGGATGTCCAGTCTTCGAAGTGGAGTAACACAACTCCCTGCAGGGAAAGTGCCCCCAGCCTCACCATGCCCAGTACAGATCCCAGGTCCTCCCCAGAGACGGTCCTTCAAACGACTTCACCCTACTCCACCTCCCACAGAGCGACTCGTCAAGGCACTAGCGTGGGCCACTCTTTCTACAGAGGAGGGCACATGTCCACCCGGCTACCTGCTGACTTATCAGAAAGGCACCCGGGAAGCCCAGGACTATGGGCTGGAGTACAGGACAGACTGACCACACAAGGGGACACAGGCCCCTCCTTGCAGCTGTTCGATAAGGTCACAACTCTGCCACAGAGAGGTAAGGGGAAAGAGGAAGGAAACAGGGAAGGCCCAGAGGTGGAGGCAGGGCTACTTCTGCCAAGAGCCCAAAGGGGAAGGTTCAGGCTGTGAGAGCAGCATTCCTCTCAAGTCCCCGGGGCCACTGCTCAGCACTTGGCTTTCGGAAGCCCTCAGGAATGTTGTAATTTACCACATGCACAGCAGCCACTTGCAAAACGAAGATTTTTCATGTGAAGCAAGTTACAGACTCCTCTGCTCCCAGTACTAATTCACCTTGGCCAGAAGAAAAAGTGGCTACATTAATGGAAAACTGTGGGAGCAACTGGCCTATGGCTCACCAAGAGGAAGAGAAGAATACCTCTAAAAGAGCTGAAAGTCACAGACTTCAAAGAGATGCTTTCAACCTTCCATCCAGTTTTTCTCCTTGTTCTTACAAGGCACCATTTCTTTAAATGGTGATATTTACGTGCAACTATATGCCTCTGGTCAAATGTTTTAAAAATCTTTTAAAAGATAGGTTTATACTACAACAGAAATAGCAGAGGGGAGAAAGCTAAGGGGAAGAGAAGGCTTACTTTCCAATTCAATTCTGTACTACACCCCACAGCCTGCAGTCCACATGCATCTAATATGAAGAGCACATACCTGGACCTTCCCAAGTATATGTGACTCATATTGCAATACTAACACCAACCATCACTTTACAGCCTGGGTTTAAGTTCTTAATTCAAGTGCTGTTTTAGGTGAGACTATATTCCATTCATTCATTCATTTAGAGACAGAGTCTCACTCTGTTGCCCTGAGTGCCGTGGCATCAGCCTAGCTCACAGCAACCTCAAACTCCTGGGCTGGGCTGAAGCGATCCTCCTGCCTCAGCCACTCGAGTAGCTGGGACTACAGGTGCACACCACAACACCCAGCTAATTTTTCTGTTTTTAGTAGAGACGGGGTCTCGCTCTTGCTCAGGCTGGTCTCGAACTCCTGAGCTCAAGTGATCCTCCTGCCTTGGCCTCTCAGAGTGCTAGGATTACAGGTGTGAGCCACTGAGCCTGGCTCTGTATTCCATTTTATACTTTCCTCTTCCTCTCTAAATACAAAAAAGGCAGGGCGGGGGCGGTGGGGAGGAGAGGGCAGGGCACTCTGCTCTACCACAGCTAGGAGGCTGACCCCAATCCTACACCTGAGAATGCCCAGTCACCCAGCAGTCCTGCAGTGGGAACCATGCCTGTAAGGTCATACCCCCACACAGGCTCACGCATGGTCTTTTCCAGCAATATGGTAGACTTGGATAAATAAGGGTTTTTAAGTTTTCAGTTTCCCTTTTCAGAGCTCGGAGTGGATGAGCACTGCCCACCCTTCAGCCAGAGTCGGCAAATACCACCACTTCGGAACCTGAGCCAGATGCTTCCAATCAACACTATCCTCAGGTTCTTTGTAATGGGAAAAGGTCAGGCACGAGAGTGACTCTTCCAACCAGTCTGTCAGTAACTGCAACTTTCCAACAAAGGTGGCCTTTCCTATCTTTCCTTAGTCAAGATTCAAAATGCCTATGGTTACCTGGTTGATCCTGCCAGTGTAGGTGAAAAAAAAAAAAAGAAAATAAATTTAAAAATAAAATGTCTATGTTACCTAAAACAATCTGAAGAAAAATAAGGATTTAGAGCCACAAGCATTTCATATAAAAACTGTAGTATGATGTTCTGAATTCTCTTTCAGTCCAAAAATATGAAAATAAGAATGAACTTCAGTTGATGTTGTTATTGTTGGGTCTCGGGCAGTAGCCAGGAAACATGGTCCTTGGTCTAAATCTGCCGTTTTTTTATGTGGCCCACAATTAAGACTGTTTTTAAAATTTTAATAGGTTAAAAGAAAAAAAATTTTTTTTTTTAAGACAGAGTCTCGCTTTGTTGCCCGGGCTACAGTGAGTGCCGTGGCGTCAGCCTAGCTCACAGCAACCTCAAACTCCTGGGCTCAAGCAATCCTTCTGCCTCAGCCTCCCAAGTAGCTGGGACTATAGGCATGTGCACCATGCCCAACTAATTTTTTCTATATATTTTTAGTTGGCCAATTAATTTCTTTCTTTTTATAGTAGAGACGGGGGTCTCACTCTTGCTCAGGCTGGTTTCGATCTCCTGACCTTGAGCAATCCTCCCGCCTCAGCTTCCCAGAGTGCTAGGATTATAGGCATGAGCCACGGCGCCTGGCCTAAAATAAAATTTTTAAAAAGAAGAATATTTAACAGGACAGAGACTGCACATGGCCCACACAGCCTAAAATATTTGCTGTCTGGCCCTTTATAGAAAATAAGTTTAGCCAACCCTTGATCTAGGGTTTATTCTCAGGATGAACTGAAGGAAACAGAAGTGCACCAGCTACTTAGTGTGCAGAGGACCCGGGGAGGGCTGCTGTGTGACCCAGTAGGCCCCTCCCACTCCTAGTAAACAGTGTCCAGTGCTTCCCCTGGGGGGTGCATTCCGGGACAGTGCCCATGGAGAGCCCGCACAACCCCCCAGAAGTAAATCCTGGCCCTAGATGGCTGTAAGAATGCAAAGCTGTGCTTAGATTTCATGGGAAATCTGTAAGAAATTTGTGCTCGGACTCTTGGAGCTTCTTGTTTACCACCACTTGTGCCTGTATTTTAGCCACCTGGGCATGAAGACATGCTAACCCCAATCTTATGTTACAGAGACCTCAAATGAGTAGCATTATCAACCCGTGGACAGGGGTCCAGGAATCTTGTGCATATACACCTTGGGAGATTTAATGCTTTTGGTTTTTATTGTCAAGAATTTGGGCCTGAGTAATCAATTCAGAAATATTTACTGAGCTACCTTGTGCAAAAAGCAAGGTACAAGTTACAACGGAACATAAAAGCAGAAGACATAAATTCTCTAAGGAATCTAAAATCTTTTAGGGGAAAATCAAACTCATATATACAACATGGTACAAGCTCCAAACAAAAACTAGAAAAATTTATTCTACAAATGAGACTGGTTTTGACCTTTTAAATCATTCAATGAAACATTTATTGAGCCATTATGAGGTACCTGGTTCTCCCTGAAGTAAAAAGAAGTTCCTTGAGGACCTCCCGGTTTCTCCATCACGGTATTGCCATGTTCCCACCATCAAACTGCAGGCTAACCCAACCTTCCATCTCCAGACTAAGGCTTCCTGGATGCGATCTACAAGAGCTTTCACGTTAACTACATGGACGTTTTATTGTCCCGTATGTTAACTACAGAATGTAACTGCCCATCATCTAGCATAGTCCTTGCTGCATAATTACCACTAAGAGTTTACTGACCAAGTCATGAACTCAGCAGTTTTGTGAGGAGGCTCCTGAATCATTAGTTTCATTTTACAGAAGGCAAATCACCTTTTTAGAACAAGTTTGGGGTTTGGTACAATAAGGTAGCATTTGGCCAACATTTAATTGCTATCAGTCATTCTCTCTCAGGGGCCATGTGTATGGGGACAAACTCATATATCGCTCTAAGTTTTCTGCACAGTGAATCTTCTGTAATGAGAGCTATACGCATAAATTACTGACATTGAAATAAAAATACTAGAGGCTTGATCATTTGTAAGATAAAGAACAAAGTAGATGATCCTGAAGGCACCCTCTTCTACGACATATGTGTAAGACAACGTTTTGGGCATTTGGGTGAATAGAGAAGTGTGCTGGGCACAGTGGCTCACGCTTGGCTGCACTCTGAGAGGCTGAGGCGGGAGGACTGCTTGACGTCAGGAGTTCAAGACTACCCTGAGCAAAAGCGAGACTCCGTCTCTCCTAAAAATAGAAAAATTAGCTAGGCATGGTGGCGCATGCATACGCCTATATTCCAGCTACGGGGGAGGCTGAGGCAGGAGGATTGCTTTGAGCCGGGAGTTTGAGGTTGCAGTGAGCTACGGTGACGGCACTGCACTCTAGCCAGGAAAACAGAGTGAGACCCTATCTCAAAAAAAAAAAAAGAAAGAAAAAAGAAAGAAAGAAGCACAATGTGTGGCTAAGATCCTTGCTCTGGTACTGGGGGATGTGCTGGAGCACATGGTGCACATTAGAGCAGTGATAAGGTGAAGAGGGGCCAGTGAGCTGCTGGTCAAGGCGAGTTACGTCATCTGAGTTCTCACCTACCACCACTGTCAAAGCAAGTGCGCAACGTCCCAACACGTTCTAGTCTGAGCGTGGAAAGCCTCGGCTCCCCCCGCCATACTCACAAGGCACCCCAACGACTGCTTCTGCAGTAGCAGCGAGGGCAATGAAGGAGAGGTGGGCGAGGCTGGGAGGACAGTAGTCTGTAAAGGCTCCCAGGTCCCACTGTGTCCCTTATCAATATAAATCGGGGGGGGGGGGTTCTGAAAAAAATTAAACACGTTCACTACTCTCCGAAGCCTGGAGGAGAGCATATTTCACTCTCTGAAGTGGGAACACTAAGCCAGAGGCATACACATTTATTGGTAGTCATAATATGCCATTATATGCCAAGCACTGTGCTCTGGGGATACGAAGATTATCAAGATTCCGTTCCATCAGATCATCAAACATACAAACACAAAACCACGCGGTAAGTACCCTTTCTAAAGTCAAAAAATGCAGAATTATGAAACACATCTGGCCCCAAACATTTAAAGAAAAATAATTATGGACCTGCAAAAACTACTGTTTTATTTTTGAAGATTATGGCCAGTTATTATCAATCTAAAATGTGTATTATTATTGTTGACTACTATACTATCATCATACGTTACTATTAACATGCAAAATGAACGCCCTTTGTCAATCCCCTGGAAAGACAGAATAAAAGGTAGGACATCCATCCCAGTGATCTCCATTTTAAAAACAGTATTTGAAACAAGCAGGTTGATCCCAACCCTTGGGAGCCCTGTGGTGCCCAACTCACGGATGTGGCTTCATTTCTATGTAGTTCTTGGGGATGAAGCCGTCCTTTCCATTGAGCTCTGCCTTGTACCAGTTCTGATCACACTCTTCATTCAAAACCTGAAAAGAAATAAGATGACAAGGAGAAAAAAATCATTTCCTTTTCCCTTCTAAAAGGGTGGCCACAAGACAATCATGCTGTCTTTCAGGTTTGTTCGTGAAAGATCTTATTTGAAGTACTATCAGCTATATGGATGTTAAGATTTCTTATAACTTCAAACAACCAGCATTATATAAACTCTATTAAAATTAAAAAGAAATTATCTCTGGAAATGAAAGGTAAGGCTCCCAAACATCCAGAATTAAATCCTGCAGTTTTATTAAAAACTACAATGATACAAAATATTATATTTGCAAGATACATTCATAATATTTATTTATTTATATTTTTTGAACACAGGTTCTTGCTCTGTCACTGAGGCTGGAATGCAGGGGTGTCATCAGAGCTTCCCAAAGTGCTAGGATTATAGGTGTGAGCCACCACACCCAGCTCTCACTCATAATTTTTAAATCTTCATTTAAAAAATAGTGAACTGTGCTTTGGCCAGCAAAGGCATTGTGCTGCTAGACAATTATAAAGGCACAAAGGAAGGACGAGTTCTGGGAGGGAAAGTGCACTTAACCTGCCACACCACAGTTCAGTTGCCTGTCCCTGCACTGGCGGCACAGAAGACCAAACAAACTTTGAGAAAAGGAGCTCTATTAAAAGTTGCTTAAGGCCAGGATTCTGTTACTTGCCCAAAATAAGGACTTAAGAAAAATATGGCCTAACAAAATTATAAAGCATCATCATCTTATAGTAATAATTTAAAACAAAAACCTGTAGGCTTATATAAATGAGAGTTGTCTTTTTTTTCTTTTTTATCCCTTTCCCCTGTATCAAGAGATGGGCATTCTTTTTTTTTTTTCAGTATTACAGAAGTTTATTTAACAAAAAGTTTAATATGAAAATGTACATGACCTGATTTTAACATCATAGTAAAAGAGGCCCCTTGGAGAGGGGACATGGATTTCTCTGCTGAACAGCCATTATTTATACTCATTCCAAGGCTTCTAACATGATGATACTATTTCCTCGTATTACCACCATTCTGATATTGTTCTGTTGCCCACTAGCTGCCATCTCCACACAGTCACCTATCACAAGATTCATAAAGGGATCAAATCCCCGTAATATTCCTCGGACATGTCTGCCACCATTTAATTTCAATGATAACTTCTTGTCCATAAATTTTTTTAACTCAGGAGGGTGAGCTTTGCTCATGGTATACTGCGTGGAATCAGAGACGACTAGAGTTGTTTTTTTTTTTTTTTAAAGAGACAGAATCTCAGCCGGGCGCGGTGGCTCATGCCTGTAATCCTACCACTCTGGGAGGTCGAGGCAGAAGGATCGCTCAAGGTCAGGAGTTCAAAACCAGCCTGAGCAAGAGTTGAGACCCCGTCTCTACTAAAAATAGAAAGAAATTAATTGGCCAACTAAAAATATATAGAAAAAATTAGCCGGGCATGGTGGCGCATGCCTGTAGTCCCAGCTACTGGGGAGGCTGAGGGAGAAGGATCACTTGGGCCCAGAAGTTTGAGGTTCCTGTGAGCTAGGCTGACACCACGGCACTCCAGCCCAGGCATCAGAGTGAGACTCTGTCTCAAAAAAAAAAGACAGGATCTCGCTGTGTTGCCCAAGTTGGACTTGAACTCCTGGGTTCAAAGGATCCTTACATCTCAGCCTCCCAAACAGCTGGGACTACAGGCGCATGTCACCACATCTGGCTATGAACAGGTTTTTTTTTTCCAATGAAAATATGGAATGCTTCACAAATTTTCGTGTCATCCTCAAGCAAGGGCCATGCTACTCTTCTCTGTATTGTTCCAACTTTGGTAGATGTGCTGCTGAAGTGAGCACTATGAACAGTTTTTTTTTTTTTTTGAGACAAGAGTCTCATTCTGTTGCCCAGGCTAGGGTGCGGTGGCGTCAGCCTAGCTCACAGCAACCTCAAACTCCTGGGCTGAGGCGATCGTCCTGCCTCAGCCTCCCAAGTAGCTGGCTGGGACTACAGGCTTGAGCCACCATGCCCGGCTAATTTTTTCTATATATATTTTTAGTTGGCCAATTAATTTCTATTTTTAGTAGAGACGGGGTCTCGCTCTTGCTCAGGCTGGTTTTGAACTCCTGACCTTGAGCGATCCTCCCACCTCGGCCTCCCAGAGTGCTAGAATTACAGGCGTGAGCC
>CAUYMX010036257.1:0-15783 GCA_963573855.1 Lepilemur septentrionalis
ACAAAAAATTAGCTGGGCCTGGGGGCTCACGCCTGTAGTCCCAGCTACTCGGAGGCTGAGGCAGAAGAATCACTTGAGCCGAGGAGTTTGAGGTTGCTGTGAGCTAGGCTGATGTCATGGCACTCACTCTAGCCCAGGCAACAAAGCAAGACTCTGTCTCAAAAAAAAAAAAAAGAGAGAGAGAGAGAGAAAGAATGGATTGAGAAAAACTATTCAATCCAAGTGGGGTGTGGTGGCGCAGGCATGTATGTAGTCCCAGCTACTCAGGAGGTTGTGGTGGCAAGATCACTATAGCCAGGAATTTGAGGTTGCAGTGAGCTATGATTGTGCCACTGCATTTGAACTTAGGCAACAGAGTGAGATCCTGTCTCTAAAAAAATAAAAAATAAAATTCAATTCAGAAAAGGGCAAGAAAGAAAAAAAGCATTTAAAAGGCATTTAAGGCCGGGCGCGATGGCTCACGCCTGTAATCCTAGCACTCTGGGAGGCCAAGGCGGGCGGATCGCTCAAGGTCAGGAGTTTGAAACCAGCCTGAGCAAGAGGGAGACCCCCTCTCTACTATAAATAGAAAGAAATTAATTGAACAACTAAAAATATATAGAAAAAATTAGCCGGGCATGGTGGCACATGCCTGTAGTCCCAGCTACTTGGGAGGCTGAGGCAGAAGGATCGCTTGAGCCCAGGAGTTTGAGGTTGCTGTGAGCCAGGCTGACGCCACGGCACTCACTCTAGCCCGGGCAACAGAGTGAGACTCTGTCTCAAAAAAAAAAAACAAAACAAAACAGGCATTTAAAAAGCATTTAATATAAAAGATGATAGAAATGTATCAGTGGTCATAACCAATATAAATGAACTAAAGAAAAAATTCACGGAACTACAGGGAGGAATTGTTAATTATTTTATGTATCTTTTTATGCCTCTAGAAGTTTGATTAATGTAATGTGCAGAGTAGACATCTTAATTTTCTGTGTGTCAACTATTGGAAATGAAATCCAGAATGCAAGCAAAGCATATATTAAGGGAAATAAATGTTTTTTTAAATTACTGTATATTTTGTAAATATGGTTGGATAAATGAAGGGAACTGTTCTCACAACAAAAGAAAATGTCTAGCTGATTAAATTGCTAACTCAACTTTAAACACACACAGGAAAAAAACCTAACATATGTCAGTCAATACAGGATTGGTCAAATCAATTTGTTACATCCATAAAATATTGAAGCAATGAAGTGGATTTATACTTTTTTATAAAAGAAAAAGAAAGTATGAAAACGTTAGTACAATGATATTTGTGAAAAAGTATCAATATTCTGTGTTAAACTGTTTTTATTTTAAGGAAAGAATTTGGGAAGGAGTATTTTCACTTTATCTGTGATACACTGTCGTGTATAAATTCATTTGAAAAATGTTATTTCTAAGATTCTGGAAAATAAAGCATTTCCTCTTTTTCTTGTTCTAATAACAAAAACAATCATCTCTTTCGGTGGTTACTAGGCAACGCTCGCTGGACCAAACCACTCGAAGGTGACGGGGGAGATGGTGTTTTCTCGACGTTGCCCGAAGGTGGGTGCTCGGACTTTGACGTGGGGCCATCTTTGAGCGGGGCATAGCTGTTTACTGCCTTAGAATGGGAATTAGACCGAGTGTCCGAATGTGGTTGCTAGGCAACGCTGTGGCACTGTCGCCATCTTTGAGTAGGGCACAGCGTTTACCACTATGAAGAGGAAAGCAAGGCCGAATATCGTTGCTAGGCAACGCTTGGCACCGCCGCCATCTTTGCTCAAAACAGCTGTTTTTTTCAATTTACAATGTAAACCCCATTATATCCTACCGGATGGTTGCTAGGCAATGCTTTGGCACCGTCAGTATCTTTAAGCTGGTCTCTCTGTTCTTTTTAAATAAATGAAGTCAAACTACTTCGGGGAGAAACTACAAAGCTTTGCAAGTATAATTAGCCTCCATGTTTGTTAGGGGTATAGTGACTTCCGTCTGGAGCGGAAGAGAACCTAACTCGATTTTGGGGAGATGCCAGAATAGGGACTGAGGGTCTGAGTTGGAGGAAGAAGGCGGGAATTTAGTTCTCTTCCAATCAGCTCCCTATCTCGCCCTCTGGCGGCTCCGGACAGCAGGCCGAGTTTACCGTGATTACTGGCATGCTCCAAGACCGGCACTGACTGTCCCCACGTGGAGGGCTGCGGGACGGGGTTCCAAATGGGGGAGGAGGGGACGGGTGGCACTGTGCATCTGCTGTGCCTCGCATCCTCCAGCGGGGTACCCCTGTTCTGCAGGAGCAGCCGTGGCGGCGCCCCCGCCCGTCAGCAGGTGGGACCTTGGACGCCTGTATCTGATGGAAGGGGGTTAGGCGTTTTGACTCCGGGTCCTCCGGGAGCAGGGGCTGTGGCGGTTTCAGTGTTAAGTTTATAGGATCGAAGGGGCAATGGAACAGTAAGCCTAGTCCCTGGAAGGAGGAACTGCCAGGGCATAGGAAAAGAGGAGAGGGGTGGGATCTGGGACACTTGGATCCCAAGGAGGAGGGGATTCGGGGCTCCTTTCTAATGCCCCAACCCCTCCGCAGCTTCCATTCTCTGTCATTGGCTCCCTCAATGGAGTCCACATGTTCGGGCAGAATCTGGAGGTGCAGCTGAGCTCTGCGAGGACGGAGGACACGACCGTGGTGTGGAAAAGCTTCCATGACAGGTCATCAGGCGGGAACTTGGGATAAGGACAGGGCCTGGATGATAGCCCCTGTTGAAGATGACCCTGGAGGCTTTCCAGCTTTCTAAGGCCAGCTGTTTATTTGGCTGTGGGATCGTTGGCAAGTCAGTTATGCTCTCAGATCCCTGAGATCTTCTCTGTAAGAGAGACAGGGAGGATGTATCTGGCATTCTAGGATCAATGGGCAGAATCTACTGTACCCCCTGCCCAGTTTCAGAGGCCTGGACTCATTCTTCCTTCTCACATTCCATTCCCACAGCATCACCCTCATTGTTTTGTCATCTGAGGAGGGCGTCTCTGAGCTGAGACTGGAGAGGCTACTCCAGATGGTGTTTGGGGCCATGGTGAGACTCCCCAGCCCTCTTTTCTCCCAAACCCAGGAATCTGAACTCTCAGCATCCTTCTCCTTCAGACCTAGGAGTCCAGGCCCCTGACATCCTCCTGCCTCAGAACCCAGGAATTCTGGCCCTCAGTCCCAGTTGCCAAGGCCCCAAGCCCCCTCTTCCCTCAGACCCAGGAGTTCAGGTTCCAGCTCCTTCTCTCTTAGAACCAGTTGTCCAGAATCCCTACTCTTCTATGTGGTTCTTCTAGGTTCTTCTTGTGGGACTTGAAGAACTGACCAATATCCGCAACGTAGAGAGACTGAAGAAGGAGTTGAGGGTGAGGCTGCAGTACATGAGGATGGAAAGCTGGGATACCTGAACACTGCTATTCAGGAACTGCAGTTCCCAGCAGCCCTTGGGGCACCTTGACCCCATGGGTTCTTGGGGTAACTTGTTTGACCCTGGAGCTAGGCCAAGCATTGCCAGTTTTCTGAGGGGAGGCAGGAGGTCTGTGGCCACCTGGGTCCTAGGCTCCTCCCTTCTCTCTCTGCTAGGCCAGCTACCGCCTCATTGACAGCTTCCTAGGGGACTCGGAGCTCATTGGGGACCTGACCCAGTGTGTGGACTGTGTGATTCCTCCAGATGGGTCCCTCCTACAGGTATTGGGGACACTGTGGAAACTCTTACATCTGTTCCTCTAGCTCAGTCCTCGTCGTCATTTCCCTGGACCATTGTCCCCACCTCTTCCTATCTTCTCTGCTTCTGGTCTGACTCCCTCTTTGGCCCCAGAAGACTCTTTCTACACCCAGAGCTGGCCCTGTGCTACCTCTGCTCACAGCCCTCCCAGGGCCTCCACCTCCTTCAAGACAAGGTCCCAGGCCCTCAGCCTGGTGGCACTCGCCAACCTGTTGCTAAATCCACAATCTCCCTTCACCCAGCTGCCACAGGGACCCCACAGATCCCACCAACTTCCCAGCTTCCCAACCTTGGTACATCCTCTCCCTTCCACCTAGGGAATCTCTGTCTACCCTTCCTTAAAACTGTACTTTTTTTTTTTGAGACAGAGTCTCACTCTGTTATCCGGGCTAGAGTGCCGTGGTGTCAGCCTAGCTCACAGCAACCTCAAACTCTTGGGCTGAGGCGATCCTCCTGCCTCAGCCTCCCGAGTAGCTGGGACTACAGGCATGTGCCACCATGCCCAGCTAATTTTTTTCTACATATTTTTAGTTGTCCAATTAATTTCTTTCTATTTATAGTAGAGACAGGATCTCGCTCTTGCTCAGGCTAGTCTCCAACTCCTGAGCTCAAACGATCTGCCGGCCTTGGCCTCCCAGAGTGGTAGGATTACAGGCGTGAGCCACCACACCTGGCCAAAACTTCAATTGTTGATTTGCCTGGTGTGGCCACCTGCCAGCAATGTGACTTTCAGCAGGTGACTTCTCTGAGCTTCAGTAGGATGTTGATTGTGCCTACTGGGCACATAACAGGACTCAATAATTAACTAGAGCTGCTGCTATTAAAATTATTATCTTCGGTTTGCACAAGTCAGGCTAGGTACTTTAACCAAACTTCTCAGTGTGAGTTGGGGATTGTGGCTTCATGTGAAGGAACTCAGGGCTCGGAGAGGGTGAGACACGTGAGCGTGGACACTCGGCAAGCTCTGGACTGTCTGTCTGCCTGTCTCTTCCCATTCTTTGCCCACGTGGGAAGTCACTACGCCCCCTGCTCGGGCCTCCTGACTTCCAGTCCCCCTGCCTCCCTTACCCAGGAAGCCCTCTCCGGGTTCGCTGAGGCTGCGGGCACAGCCTTCGTCAGTCTGATGGTGTCAGGCCGCGTGGTGGCAGCAACAGAGGGCTGGTGGCGGCTGGGGACGCCTGAGGCCGTGCTGCTCCCCTGGTTGGTGGGGTCCCTGGCGCCGCAGGCCGCTCGCGACTACCCGGTGTACTTGCCCCATGGGAGTCCCACGGTGAGTGGGTGTGGCAGGCAGGGGACGGGGCAGGGGGAGGCCAGGAGTGTGACAAGTGCGCGAAGAGGCGGGATTTGTGACGGAAAGGGACAGAACTGCGGTCAGCCTGGCCTGTGCCCTGCTTCAGGTCCCTCACAGGCTCCTGTCCCTGACGCTGCTGCCGGGCCTGGAGCTGTGTCTGCTCTGTGGGCCGCGCCCACCCCTCAGCCAGTTGTATCCACAGGTGAATCCGAGTCTTGTTCCGCTTCCCACCAATTGCACCCTTTACCCGCAAGCTCCTGCCCTCACCACCCGGCTTCTTTCCTCTGGCACCCCCTGACCTGGGCTGCGCTCTAATCTCCTTCACCCCAACTTGGCCACTCTTTGGCTTGTCTTCTGTCCTTCAAGGTCGCACCCCTTCTGGGGTCCCTTCTCCCCACGCTGCTCTCGTGCGCCCCGCCCCCACCTGGCCACGCCCCCTCCCTTTGGTGACTCCCAGACCTCAACCCCCCCTTCCACCCGTTTATGACCACACCCCACTGACAACGCCCCCTGCAGCTTCTAGAGCGCTGGTGGCAGCCACTGCTGGACCCTCTGCGGGCCTGCCTACCTCTGGGACCCCAGGCACTGCCGGATGGCTTCCCCCTGCACACAGACATCCTTGGGTAGGACTCGGACGGCGGGGAGTGGGTTGGGGTCCTCATCCCCTCTTCCCTGGCCATGACACGCCCTTTCCCACAGGCTGCTGCTCCTCCACCTTGAACTGAAACGTTGCCTCTTTACTGTGGAGCCCCTGAGGGATAAAGGTGACTGAGGACAAGGGCGGGCCCAGGAGGAGTGTGGGCTGGAGAGGGGCTCGCCATCACCCTGTGTCTTCTCTGCCAGGGCCTTCCCCCGAAAAGCGCCGGCGCCTCCTCCGCAACTTCTACACCCTGGTCACCGCCACACACTTCCCACCAGGTCAGTGGCAGGCACAGCGCTCCCCCTGCACAGGCAGAGGCACCAAGTCCTAGGTGGCACAGGTAGGAGTGAGAGGTAGGGCTGGAGAAACTGGCAGGAGAACCCAGCATGCACTGGGTGCAGTTCCTGGAGAACTGAGCACTGACAGACAGACAGGGAGGGAGGGGGCAGGAGGGCCCTGGCTGCTTTCTGAACCTCCTAGGTAATCCTAGTATTTCGTAATAATGAACACCAAGACCTCTTCCTTGCCAGTGCTTTTGTATGTAATGACTCACTTTATCCTCGCTGGTGAGGATTAACCTGTTATATCATCATGCTCATGTTACAGATGAGGATACTGAGGCTCAGCTAGTAAGTGGCAGAGCCATGGTTCAAACACAGGCAGTCTGTCCTGCACCCAGCAGGCCACCACTCTGCACTGCTGCTGACAGCCGGGGTGGCAGGGATAAGGGGAGGATTTCATAGACTCCAGCCAGGTTAGGAAGGAAAATTTGTTGTAGAACCCATAATGTCCCAGAAAGAAAAGGGAAGGGACCTGGGGTGGCGCTACAACGCCAGTGAAGTCCCTGAGCTCCACCTCAGAGGGCCACACCCCTTGCTAGCTGTGCGATTCCAGCTCAGCTCTCCGCCCGCTTTCCCCCTGTAAAGCAGGGTGGGGTCCTGGGTGGGGGGACTCAAGCTCGTGTGTTGCAGCCTGGTGTCTAAGTGTCGGCGGCATATCTGTGACTTGTACTGCTGAGAGGATTGCCTGGGGCCGCACACAGCATCCCCAGGAAAGCGGGCCATGGCTGGGTGGGAAGAGGGTGGCCTTGCTCAGGTTGCTGACAGCTGGCTAGAGCCCGAGCCACTCCCCTGGCAGGAGGCTCCCCCAGCCTGTGCCAAGAGACCCCAGAGATTCAGACCTTGGGCCCAGGCTGGGGTGGGGCTTCCAAAGGTTAGCATCTCACTTGTCACCACAGTGCTCCCTGTCCTCTCCCCAGAGCCAGGGCCACTGGAGAAGACAGAAGATGCGGTCCACAGGGCACCACTGCCCAGAGCCTGCTACCTTGTGTTGGGGTCCGAGGAACCTGACACAGGATTGCGTCTGGTGGGCCTGCAGTTGGGGCATAGGCGGCTGCTGCTTCTGCTGTGTCCTCAGAGTCCCACCCATGGGCTTCGAAACCTGGCCACCCACACGCTGCACGCCCTCACCCCACTTCTCTGACCCCCAGGGAGTGGGTGAGGAACACACACACGGGGCTGTTAGCGTCTCTCTGTTTATTCGCTCACAATAATACACAGCCCCTGGACGGGGAGAGGGTGAGAGGGGCGACGACAGGGTGGGGTAGGAGGGGAGGAGGCACCCACTTCCCTGGCCCCTCTCCCCTCTGTGCTTGGAGGGGAAAGGGAGGGAGGGGGCTCCCCCTTACCCCCCACAATGTAAACAGCAGCAGATGAACAAAAATAAAAATACAAAAGGCCGGAGGAAGGTCCCAGGCATCTCCCCCACCCCTGGGGTCTTTTCCTGTCACCAGTGGAGGTCCCCCATCCACCCCATCCACCAAAGCTGCCTCAGTTCTAGGAGCTGCCCAGTGCCGGCCACATCCCCGGGGGCAGAGTCCAGGGCTCAGAACTGCTGGGCCAGCAGCTCACACAGGTGACGGGAGACAGGCTCCTTGCTGGTGCGCAGGGTCAGCCGGTACATCTGGGTGGGGGGAAGCGGGGGGAGGACTCAGAGGGGATGGGGCAGGCCACGTGGGAGGGGACAGAGAGCCCAGGGAGAGGGGAATTCAGAGGAGATAGAAGGATGATGGGATCAGAACAGTGACATGAGACAGGAGGTCGCCAGAGAGGAGGGAGGAGAAAGAAGCCAAGAAAGGTGGAAAGGATGTGGAAGGCTGGAAATCAGGCAGAGAAAGGGAGAGGAAGACCACAGGAAGGGGACAGGAAGGAGCGATGGGGATAAATGGAGGAGACAGGGACAGAGAAGGAGGAGGTGAGGCAGAAAGGGTGGGCACAGGGAGCCAGACAGCCAGGCCCTTCCTGTGGGCCTCGGGGCCTCCCACACCAACTCACCTGGGCCTGGGCGTTGGGCTCCAGCCGGAGCAGACAGCCCACCTGCAGGGCTTTAGTCTGGATGATCCCAGCCCCCACGAAGTTCTCAGGGTTGGGGTCCACATTGTCCAGGAGAGCAGAGCCAAACCCCAGAAGCTGGGCGGAGGGGAGCAGCCGTCAGGGTGGAGGAGCTGTTAGCACCCACACTGCGGCATCCCGGCTCCCAAAAATCCTTGGGGCTGGGAATTGGCCCCACTTTACAGATGGGAAAACAGAGGCTCCAGAAACACGCCCCTGGTCTCTCACCTTGGCCTTAGTAACCTCGGAGTCCATGGGGTGGTTGGCTTTGAAGATTTTCTGTGCCTCCTGCTGAGGCCTGGGGGTGGGGCAAGATTCGGGTCAGCAACCTGGATGCCCTGCCCCTGCCTCCCACCCCCAGCGACCTCGGCCCTTCCCCGCCGCTCACAGGCTCAGCTGCTTCCAGCGCTGGAAGAAGTCCTGGGCCGCCATCTCTGTGGGCTGGAAGAACTTGTTGATGGTCACCGGGAGCTTCAGGGTGAAGGACTGGGGGGCGCCACCGTACCTGGCGCGGGAGGTGGCAGGGCTTTGTCAAGCCCCGGCCCTCGGCCCGGAAGCCCCGCCCCTCAGGAAGGGCCGCGCTGGACTCACCGGAAGCGCACAGACAGCAGCGGGGGCGTCAGGAAGTCCCGCAGACACTCGATGTTGAGCACCTGCTGCACTTGGGCCCCGCCGTCCACCTGCGCCGCCACGCGCTTGGTCTGCACGGCCAGCTGTGCCCGCCCGTGGTCAAGGAAGCCAGCGACAGAAAAGGTGGCCCGAAGGGGTCTTGGCCATGAACCCCTGGCTTCCCGGCAGCCCCAGCCTGCAATCCTGGACTCACCCTACAAGGCCCAGCTACAAAGTTCCTCTTATGCAACCTCTGATCTGCCCCCCAAGTGCCTCCTCTGACCTTTCAGAGTGGTCTCAGTGGCCCTATTGCGGCACAAGTCACAGCGCATTGAGACATAATAGCATTGGCTCTGGAGGCTGACTTGGGTTTGAGTCCCAGCTCTCACCACCAGGGTGACTGTGGACAAGCCACTTAACTCTCTCAGCCCCCTCTACAGAGTGGGCACATGCTAAAATGTCCTTGGAGTTGATGAGATAATCCATTACAAGTCCTTGTCTGTGTGTTTGGCACGTCAGCACCCAAAGGTGGCAGTAATTAGAGGTCTCATCATTTGCATTCATGTCCATAACCCATCTGCACGAGCTGGTTTTATGCATCTTTTGCCCCCACCCCACGGAGCTGCCTACAGGAGCCTTCTAGACCCCCAGGCCTGGCTCTTGAGTGCAGGGAGCCCTGGCATCGCTGGCATGGAGCCCGGCGGAGAACAAGTCTAGGACATCAGAGGTGCCTGACAAGGATCAACTGAGGCCCTGAGCAGGTGGGGTTCTGGAAGTAACGCCTCCTCCTCATCGTCTTGTGGTCATCTCCTGTGCTACAGATGAAGACGCTGAATCTCAGAGAAGTAACCACATGCCCAAGCCCTCACAGTAAGAGGGGCCAAGCTGGAGTCGGGGGGCTGTGCCACGCCTGAGAGGATATGAGTCTGGAGGTCTCCCGGGTGGACGACAGTGGGCGAGAAGTTCTGGAACTGCACCGAGGTCTTGTTGCCATAGAAGAGATACATGCGGCCTGCAGTGGGTGGGGGAGGCAGGGCTCCATCCGAGTTCCTCTGACCCCCCTCCCAGCCACCACCCAAGCCAAGGTCGCCCTCCCGCCCCGCTCCCACAGTCCACCGGATGCACCCAGGTTCTGCCGGAACTCTGACTTGACGCCGATCTGCAGCAGCTGGTTCTCAAACAGGACCCCGTTGTTCTTGCACACAAACCTGTGTAGGGGTGGCAGGGAGCTCAGGATGACAAGGGTACCTGTCTGTGCCTGGCTTGGGTTCCCTACTTGTCCCTGTTCCCCTCCCCCATCTCCCCCAGGACTCACTTGTTCAGCAGTTCATCGGCCTCTGGAATGGGAGGGCCAACATCCTCGGGACCTGGGCTGGAGGCGGAGAGAGGAGTGAGATGGCAAGGGACTTGAGGGGCTGGAGGGAAAGACCCCGAGCTAATGGGTGTGAGACAAGCCCTGCAAGGACAGAACCCCAGAACCACATACCCAGACTCCTCACGGATCCTCACAAAAACCCAGAATCAGACCAGCAGTTGCCTCGAATGCAAACGGGACCCTGGCATATGCCCCTATCAGAGGACTCCAAGTTTCACTTTCCTCCCAAGTCCCTGCCTCTGCCACTCATCAGGAACCCCCTGACAAGAGCTCCCAGCCCCTTAACCCTCCCTGCGGACACCAGAGTCTGCCCCAGGTCCCCCAGGCCACCCCTTACTCAGCAGCCGGAGCTGGGTCAGCCAGCAAAGCCATGGGGCTCTCAGGGGCAGGCGGCTCCAGCTCGCTGGGCCATCCAATCCCAGAGCAGACAAGAGAAGACAGACGTGGCAGGCAGCCAATCCCAGAGAGGCAGCAAGAAGGCCGAAGAGAGAGAGAGAGAGAAGGAGGAGGGAAAGGAGAGAGAAGGAAGAGCAGGCTGAGAAACGGTGATGGGAAAGGACAACAAAGGGTGGCCGGGGTCAGCAGAGTCCAGGGTGGCTAGAGGGAGGGAGGGAGCGAGGAGGCGAGGGCAGGGGAGGCAGCAGCCAGGGCTGGCAAAGGCGGCAGGGACAGGGAGAGGAGCCAGTGCGGAGGTGGGAGGGGCTGAGCGGAAAGAGGGCAGAGGCTGAGAAAGGACAGCCCCGGGGTCACCAGAGAAGGGGCCTGGCCCAAGCAGGGGTACCTGAGGAAGGCCTCCTCGGGGGTGGGCCCCAGGCTGGGCTGGGCCGCTGGGCCATCGAAGACATCCACCAAGAGATTCCCTGCGCTGGCAGGAGCCGGGGGTGCGGCTGGGGGAGGGGCTGCCCGCAGCCCCAGGAGGTCGGCGGAGGGCGAGGGCGTCGACTGCAAGAAGTGCAGGTGACGGTGAGAATGAGTGGCCCGGCCAGCCCTGGCCCCCGCTGGCCTTGCAGGGCCCACCCTGTGGGACTCACCACGTTGCTGGGAGTGGGCTCCACACCTCCATTGATGTCATTGCTGCTGGGGTCCCTGCGGCCATCATCTAGGGCGCTGCCGGCCCCTGGCCCCTTCTTACGTTTCAGCTTGGCCAGGATGGACGACTCGCGCTCAGGGAAGGGTGGCATCTCCTCCAGCACTGTGGCCTGGCGGGGTCGGGGTGGGGGCAGGTCAGTGCCAGTCACGAGGAGAAGAGGGAGGGCAGGGGCAGGGGCAGGGGTCCAGGGCTCTGACCAGGACATCGGTGCTGGCCACTGAGCTGAGGGTGAGGTACTCCACGGCCCGCTGCTGCAGCTCCACGTCGGCGTTGCGCAGCTGGGAGCCAGCCCGCAGCACACCCTGGATGGTGGCCTTGGTCTCAGGGAAGAGGTTGATGAACTTGATGTAGGTAGACAGCAGCAGTGCCCGCGTCGCCACGCTGCACAGGTGGAACTTGGAGTGCAGCAGGGAGAACTGCACCGGGGGGCTGCCGGGGGGAGGGGGCATCAGCAAAAGGCCGGGCTCCCCTGCTGTCTCCCAGGAACCCCACAAGAGGTAACACCTCCCCAGATAGACCCTTCCCAGGACTGCAGACTGGCTCCCGGGGACTGAGAGTTCCCGAGGGTGAAGGGCAGTGGCCACTTTAATGCTTGGGCCCAAGGTCTTCTGGGTCCCTTACCCTGACAGGTGGTTGGGGCAAGAGGCCGAGAGGATTCCTAGAACCCCATCATCACCAGCCCTGAGACTCTCAGGGGTCCCCCAAGCCCCAGATCCCTCAGAAGCACGTGTGTTCATCTACAGCCTGAGGCTCCCTCACCTGGACCGGGGATCCCCAGCAATCAGGTTCCCAAACTCCCCGAGGATGTACCCGCCGACCTTCACCATGTTCTCGTGACAGGCTGGGGCCTGGAGCGCCTGGGAGGGAGGGGAGGGGCATGGCAGGGACCAGGATGAGCACCCTGCTTCGGAGCGCTCAGCACATGCAACCTACTGCCTGGTGGAACCCTCACAGTGCTGCGATGTAGGTGGGGTTACAGGTGGGGAAACTGAGGCACAGAGAGGGTTAACTGACGGCTTGAGCTCACAGGTAATGAAATGGAGTGTCACTGGGCCCCCTTCCCAGGACAGAGGGATACTACCAAGATCTGGGGACAGGCAACTACACTCTGGATGCCCCACGCCTAAGCTCTGCAGACCCCTCACAGCAGATCTGTGAAGCCACAGCCCCTGGGTCCCTTGGGTGGCCCAGAGAGGGTAAAGACACGGCTCGCAGGTCCCAGCAATGCAGAAGAGGCAGGATGGTGGCCCGGGGCTGGCAGCCCCCAATCCCCAACTGTCCTCGCTCTGCCTTGAGGTCCTGTCCTGGGGTCAGGATAAGGGAGGCACGCTGACCTCAAAGACTGTCTTGGCGGCGTAGCCCTGGACGTCGTCACGGTTGGTGACGATCTGCAGCACACGGTACCACACCTCTTCACTCACGTAGTCGCCCGCGATGCGAATGAGGTTGAGAATGGTGTCCACGTACCAGCTGTAGTCCACTGCATACTTCTCAGCCAGGATGGCCACTTTCAGGACCTGCCACCGGGAGGGAGGGCACGTGGGCATGTGTGTGTATGTGTGAGTGTGCCCACGGGGGGAGGGGGGTGGACTCACCTGAATCTGGCTTACCACTGCCCCTGTGGGGATACCCAGGGGTCCTGGCCCCCAGCCCCGCCTCCCCCAGCCCCAGGGGTCCCAGCTCCCAGCCCCTCCTCCCCAGACCCAGGGGTCCCGACCCCCAATCCTTCCTCCCTCGGACCCAGGGGTCCCGGCCCCCAATCCCTCCTTCCCCAGCCCCAGAGGTTCCGGCCCCCAGCCCCTCCTCCCTCGGACCCAGGAGTCTAGGCCCCCAACCCCTCCTCCCCCAGCCTCAGAGGTCCCGGCCCCCAGCTCCTCCTCCCTTGGACCCAGGGGTCCCGGCCCCAAGACCCTCCTCCCTGGGACCCAGGGGTTCAGGCCCCCAATCCCTCCTCCCTTGGACCCGGGGTCCCGGCCCCCAGCCCCGCCTCCCTGGGACCCAGGGGTTCAGGCCCCCAATCCCTCCTCCCTTGGACCCAGCAGTCCCAGCCCCCAGCCCCGCCTCCCCCAGCCCCAGGGATCCCAGCCCCCAGCCTCCCCAGGACTCACAATCTCTTCACGGATGGCGTAGTCAGCCGTCTCTAGGTACCGGAGCATCTCTGACACAATCTGCTTGGCGTTGCTGCGGTCGCACATGGCGTAGAGGAGGTCAGCCGCCCGCTGCCGCACGCTGACGTCCCGCTCCGTCTGAGGGACGAGAGCAGGGCCTGGGATGTGTTCTAGGCTCCCTCTGGGCACAGGACTGGCCACCAAAGGGGCCTCTGAGCCCCTGGCCTCTCTGAGGGGGTGGGGGCCTGGGGCAAGCTCCGAGAGGGCGCACCTTGAGAGCGTTGATGACGGTGTCGATGTGGGTCTTGACAGCCTCATGGGAGAACTCAGAGCTGGCCAGCGTGCACATGCTCTCCAGGGCCAGGTAGCGCAGGTTGGTCTCCCGGTGCTGCAGGAACTGGCCCAGCTGGTTACAGGCCCGCACCAGGAGGTTGGGCTCACTGCCGGGGGTGGCCGTAAGAGACGGGCAGTGTGGGAGAAACAGAGACAGAGATTGAGGAGGAGGACAACTCGGGGCCACCTGAGGACCCAGGTCTTAACTCCTGCCAGACCCATCCGTACATCCTGGTCCCGACCCTCGTGGTGACCCAGACATCTGGGCCGTTGAGCCGTAAGAAAGATATCCAGCGAATCCTAACACCTCACTCCTCCATCCGCCTCCTACCGAGAAGTTGGGATTCCCAGCCCCCACTGCCCCTCTTTCCCAGCCCAGGCATTGGGTCCCACTGGGCCCCGGTGGGCACCTGTCGTAGTGGATAATGAGGCTGATGGTCTCGAAGAGGATGGCGTTCTTGGCGTTGGAGTGCTGCACCTTCTTAGACTTGGGAGGCTCCTGGGCCTTGTTGAGCACAGTCTCCAGGCATTCCACCAGCCGCCCCTTCACAGCAGCATCCTCTGGGGAAACAGGGCACACGGGGGCTGAGCGTCACACCTGCCCTGCCCACCTGCTGGGACAGTGGCCACACCACCACTCTGTTGTCCCTGGAAGAGCTCGGGCTGTCTCGAACCCCCTCCCAGGTCCCCAGGGGAGGTGAGTGAGAGAAGGAGACAGCAGATACATCTCCAGACCTGGGTTCTCATCCTGCTTTGCTCTGACCCTGCTAGGCAGGAGGTGCCACCCCTGTGAGCCTCACTTTCCCCTTCTGCAGCACTGATACTCTGTAGATTTCTCAAAGAGCAAAGAAAGCTCTAGGAACCTTCCGCAGAGACACCCCCAAACCCAGGCTGGTCTTCCCAAGGCCCAGTCTGAATGCTGAGCCACCTCTGATGAGGACACCCTGGCCGTTCAGTGGCCTGCCTGGTATAAGACCTGTGCGTGCCAGGCCCTTGCCTGGCAGTTAGGAGTTCAAAGGTGAGAAAGCACAGCCAGGCACCCCCTGCCAGCTCCCTCAACATGAGACAGACAGACTGATGCTGACCACTGCCATTTTCTGGAATGTGATGTGTGATCAAGTGTATAGGACAGCTGTCTAGGATTCTAACAAAAAATGTTGCCCCCAATCTCTCAGGACATGCACCAGCTAGAGGAACAAGCTAAGGGACACCACAGGCAGCAATCAGCTGTGTCCAGACCTCAGGACACACAACTGCACAGCTCCCCTGGCTTCTCCAAAAACAGGTGGGGTGAGTTATATTAGACTAGAAGAAATTTGACGGGGTGGAGAGAAAAAAAAAGTTTAAAAAGTTACATGACACTGATTTTGAGTCTTCTTAGGTATGATAATGGCACTGTGGTTTCGTAGTGTTCTTGGTCTTAGGGGACATATGAGGAAATATTTGGGAGTTCGGGGAGCGTTTTGATGTCTGCAGTTTGCTTTTAAGTAGTTAAAAGCAAGAGTGGGAGGCCAAGAGGGCGAGTGAGTGAGAATACAGAACAGCAGTGTGCAAACAGTGTTAACAATCACTGCTGGGTCTAGGTAGAGGGTCTCCAGTGTTTGCTATACTGTTCTCTCAAGTTATCTTTGTTTAGAATATTTTTATTGTTTAGAGATGGGGTCTTGCCATGTTGCCCAGGCTGGAGTACAGTGGCTAGTCACAGATGTGATTATAGTGATCATAGCTCACTTCAGCCTCCAATTCCTGGGGTGAGGCGATCCTCCCTCTTCAGTCTCCTGAGTTGCTAGGACTACAGGCATGTGGCACTGCGCCCGGCTTATGATTTAAGTTCTTTGTAATATAACATTGGGGCAAAAGCTAATGTCAGGGAATAAAGAGTGCAATTCTTCCAGATTAAAAGTGATTGTGAGGCCGGGCGCGATGGCTCACACCTGAAATCCTAGCACTCTGGGAGGCTGAGGCGGGAGGATCGCTCAAGGTCAGGAGTTCAAAACCAGCCTGAGCAAGAGAGAGACCCGTCTCTACTAAAAATAGAAAGAAATTAGCCAGGCCGGGCGCGGTGGCTCACGCCTGTAATCCTAGCACTCTGGGAGGCTGAGGCGGGTGGATCGCTCAAGGTCAGGAGTTCGAAACCAGCCTGAGCAAGAGCGAGACCTTGTCTCTACTAATAATAGAAAGAAATTAATTGGCCAACTAAATATATATAGAAA
>CAUYMX010036259.1:0-12169 GCA_963573855.1 Lepilemur septentrionalis
TGGTACGAATAAACATGGAAGATCCCTTTGTTCAAAAATGACCAAGAGGCCGGGCACGGTGGCTCACGCCTGTCATCCTAGCACTCCGGGAGGCCGAGGTGGGAGGATTATTTGAGCTCAGGGGTTCGAGACCAGCCTGAGTAAGAGCGAGACCCCGTCTCTCCAAAAAAAATACAAAGAAATTAGCTGGACAACTAAAAATATATAGAAAATACTAGCCGGGCATGGTGGCGCATGCCTGTCATCCCAGCTACTCAGGAGGCTGAGGCATGAGGATTGCTTGAGCCCAGGAGTTTGAGGTTGCTGGGAGCTAGGCTGACACCGCGGCACTCTAGCCCGGGCAACAGAGTGAGACTCTGTCTCAAAAAAAAAAAGAACAGTGAAACACATTATGCTTTATAGACATTTGCCATACTGTGATTTTGCTAAATCTCATCCAGGACCACTTAAGATCCTTAAACATTGTCAGTACCAAAATAATACCTTGTGTCTAAAACCACAAATAACGCTAAATTTTCTAGAAGCAGAGAGATGTCCAGTAAAGATCTGGGACCCTCCCATGCCATAAGGACTATTTCACTATTTTCTTTTGAAATATCAAATTCTTTCTAAAAATTCTTTTTCTCCCTCTCCTTCTCCCTCCCTTCCTCTCCATCGCTATCTCCACCTTTATCTCTTCCCATCTCTGTCCCCCGCTTTGCTGATGCCCTACACATACTTTCCTTTTAGATATGCCTTCACCAATCTCCCCTATTCCAGAAAGTTAACAGCTGTCATTTTAATTGTTTAAGAGAGCATTGCTGCCACCCACTGTCAAAACTAAGGTATAGGCCGGGCGCGGTGGCTCACGCCTGTAATCCTAGCACTCTGGGAGGCCGAGGCCGGAGGATCGCTTGAGCCCAGGAGTCTGAGGCTGCTGTGAGCTAGGCTGACGCCAGGCACTCTAGCCCGGGCCACAGAGCAAGACACTGTCTTAAAAAAAAAAAAAAATCAAGAATTTTAAGAAGATGGCAGAGCGTCCAAGCACGCTCAGCCTTCGGAGAACAGCAGCTCTGGGTGACCCCACAGGTCAGGAGCCCGTGAAGCAGGTTGATTGTGATTACAACACATTCCTCAGAACATCAAACAAATCTTCCTGTGATTCCACTGTTTCCCTCTCTTCCTCTCCTGAAGTTAGGGTTTTTACACTCAAGAAGCAAAAAAAAAAAAAAAAAGGCAAGCTCAAACGCTGGTGGTCAGGGAGTCTGAAGACACGGAAGCTGCGGTGAGTCTCCGGGAAAGACAGTTTCATGCTCTCGCCAAAATGAAGACGCATTCGGCACCGACGGCACCAATTTTCCTTTCAGATGGGTCGTCGTGGACACGGCTGGGAGGTGCTGATGATCGTCCCACAAAGGCAAACGGGCCCCAGAGAGGCGGGCGTTGTCTCTGGTGGGATGAGCCGGTCATCTGTCCATCCTTCCCCTCCACCTCCCACCTTCCCTTCCCCGGCCCTCCTCCCGGCCGGCACAGACTGTCCCCTGCATTTTTTTTTTTTGCGCAGCTTCCTTTTGCCCTCAGGATTTCTCACCGCAGAGCTCATTTGTACTTTAGAAAACGGAGACCACGGCACCCATGGAAAGCGCTTAAAGAAAATACAGCTCCCAGCCATTCCAGGCCGCAGCGATTCGGGGGCAGCTTAACTGCCTCCGGCCGGGGCCGCGGCCATAATCAGCAATTCTCAGACAGGCATAAGACACAGTCGCTTTGCTATGGGTAACAGGCTGTTCAGCCACCGAAAAGGCTTCTGTATTTTTTCATGTACTGCACAAAATGCTTCGTTTCGACTAGAATCAAAATGACAAATCCTTGTACACCAGGGTTTTGCTGGCTGCCCTGGGAAGCTGAAAAACACGGTCGGTACAGAACGACCGGGCGGGCGGTGAGGAGCCCAGGCCGGGGAGAGGGCGCAGGACGCGTGATCAGCCTCCGCTTTTCATCCGCACCAGCGCCGCTCGGGTTATTCAGATGAAAATGATCGTCCTGGAAGCTTTGATCACTCCACACTCAAAAATGACGCCCCAAACTACCCGCACGTAGGAGCCCTGTGCGAGAAAGGCCACACGGAGACGCGGCGTAAGAATGAGCTGTTTGGAGGACTTCCAGGGAGTCCTTAATTCTGAAGGGGAGAAATCACTTGGACTGGGAATAGGGCAAAGACATTCAACGTGCTGATTCCCCGGCAGTTTCCGCGGCGGCTGCTTCATCAAGGGCTACAAAAGCCACTTTGCAAAATGCAGGAAGCCAGCCTGCTTCCAAGGTGACGGGGAGGCCCGGCTGCCTTCCCCGTGGAATGTGAGAAGCACTGCACCTTTTTAAGGGAGAAGAGACTCTCCTCTCTCCTTTTCAGACTTCTACCCTGCCTGGAAACAGGGCAGGGAATTCTGGCTCATGGGGCTGGCTGGGCTGTTTGGATCAAAGTCCCTTTTGTCTGGGTAGGAAGGGAGAACAGGTAGAATCAGCGTGGGTTTTTAATTTAATGCAGGTAGAACCAGCACGAGGGCAACTGCATCCAGAAAGCAAATCCCTAGGAGGAAGACTCAGGATGTGGCTGAAGGCAGATGTGTACGTATTCATACCTCCAAGCAAAGCCAACCCCTCCTCACACAGGGTGAACAGATGGATAATTCACCGGGACTGGGCACACAACAGACGACCTCTCCAGCTACAGACAGAACAGTTGTTCACGACTCTCGGTTTTTTAGACAGCCGGCGATGTCTTACCTGTTTCTCCTTATTTACTTCTATTACTGTTGTCGGCTCATCAGAGCTGGGAGTCAGCGAGAACAACATCCTTTCAACAAGGATGGAGAGATGTCTCTTTCAAACATAAATATCAACCTAAAATTTACATTTCTGATATTTTTACAGTACCACCATTTGCACCTACCTGGCTTTCTTCGAAGCGCTACCTTGGGAAAAGGGTGAGCTCTGAGGTCAGGTCAACCTGGCTGGAATCCTGTCTGCACGGGCCGGGAGCACTTAACTGCCCCAGACCCTGGGCTTCCTCGCTTGAAAAACGGCAGAAATGACACTACTACCTCATGCCTGCGTTGCGAAGATTAAACAAGGTGACGCGTGTAAGACGCCGGCCTAGCAGGGAGAAGGTGTCAAACACGCCTCACTGGCTCCTCCTCCATCCCCCCCCCATCAAGTCAGCGGATAGTGGCTTTCCGGGCGTCCTCCTGCCTGCATGCTAATGACCCCCGAGGAGGTGTGAGAGCAGTTCTAACGACCCCAAGCCATTCCACTTGTTAGTGCAGTTACAGTGAATAATAAATGCAGCTTGTTAATCATTCCAGACGGTTCTTGCATTGGAAAAAAATCACACTAGCAGCTTTGCATGACAAAAGGTGAAAATATGAGCTTTAAAAGGAATAAGTAAAGCTTGATCACTCGGCTCAAAATTCAGTGTTTCGTATTTTTGCCTTTCAAATGAGCTCTGCTGAAGTGCCTACGATTGCCCTCTACCAACGCTTAATCCATATTGCTCTCTAGTGGGTGTTTCCCGCAGAAATAGAGGAGTGCGGGGCGCGGGGGCCAGACCACCCGCGCTGGAACCCCGGCTCCCACCTAGTAACCGCGTGGACCTGGCCAGCGGCTGACTCCTGCCAGCCTGTGGCTTCCACAACCCCCGACTGAGGATAACCGCAGAACCACCTGCGTCTTACCGACGACTGTCAGGTAAACATACGACAAACTGACCCAGCGCAGGGCCTGACACAGGGGGAGAGTTCAAGTAACTGGTTTGTCGCCCCCCAATCCAACGAACACGTCAAACTGAAATTCTTCCAGGGAGAGAGGGTGCGGACCGCGCTCTTCACACAGAGTGTGGTCTCCGTTCTCCCGAAGGTCAGTTCCTCCGCTGCGGCTCTCCAGGTCCCCAGAGGGAAAGGGTTAGGAGACGGGGAGGGAAAGCAGGATGGAGATGCCCACGGGCCTGCGCTGGCTGGGGCCGGCCGGTGCGCCCTGAACACACACGCACATACGCACACGCATGCACACACACACATAAACACACACATACATACACACACGCACACATAAACACACAAATACACACATAAACACACATGTGCACATACATAAGTGCACACATAAACACGCACAAACACATATGCACACACATACACATACACACACATACACACAAACACACATATGCACACACACAAATATACACAAACACATGCACACACATACACATACACACAAACACACATATGCACATACACACAAATATACACAAACACACATGCACACACATACACATAAACATACACACAAATACACATGCACATACATACACATAAACACACATCCACACAAACACAAACATGCACACACATACACATAAATACACACAAACACATATGCACACACATACACATAAACATACACACAAATACACACAAACACACATATGCACATACACACATAAACATACACATAAATACACATATGCACACACAAACACACATGCACATACATACACATAAACACACACATATGCACACACACATACGCACACACGTAAACACACACACAAATACCTCTAGACCAACTGCCTCCTCATGGAGAGAAACAACTTGAGGACAGAGAGATTGGGTGACTAACTCAAAATCCACATCCACGTTCAAATTAAAAAGGAAAAAAGGGATACAAAGTAACTAAAGTGGCCCCTTTACTAATGACGATTTCCAAAACCTAGCGAAGTGACCAAGTTCAGAACGCTGTCTCCCGACGCCCAGGCCAACGCCGGGAGGTTCAGAGCTGTCCGTCTCAAGCCACCTGCATTAAACCACAGGTGCCGATGAAGTGGGTGGGACGGGCCCGGCACCCTGCATTTCTGACAAGCTCCCAGAGGCCCCGACGCTGCGGGCCCCCGGACCGCACTCTGGGGAGCAAGGACGGAGCCCACCGCAGTGCAGCCTGCCGCGCACGGGAACACCGGCGACTCCCTCTGTCCTGAGAAGAAGCAGCCCAATAGCCACAGAGAACTGGCCTGTGCGAACTCGTGGCTGGAAGGGTCACTCACCGTGGGCTTTAATATCTCTGTGGAAAGCAGCTGAGTTGGTGCCGATATGCTGCCCACAGAGGCCTGGCACTCAGACTGGACTCCACTGGCCATTACTCATCACGGTTCGTTATCTCGAACACTGAGTAACCGCCCCACGCACAGCTCTTCCAGGAACTAGGGGTACAGCAACGACCAAAACAAAGTCCCTGCTCCCACGGAGGTTGCATGGAGGCGGTAAGCAAGTAACAAAGTAAACAGCCATCAGCCAGGCTGGTACCTGCCATAGGAAAAAATAATGCAGGATAAAACATTAAATAGAGGAGTTTCAGGCTTCGGGTTCGGGCGGACTGGGGTATTTTTCTTTAACAGAAGATGCCAGCGAAGGCCTCAGTAACAAGTTGACCTTTGAGCACAAACTCGTGGGCAGTGAGGAACAGAGCCACGAGGACGTGCTGGGAAAGAGTGTTCAAGGCACAGTGAGTCCCAAATCCGAGACTGGAAACAAGAAAGCCAGGACGCCTGGAGTGTCTTGAGCAAGGGGCGGAGAGGCCGTGGACCGAGCAACGTTCTGAGCAGCGCAGTGGTGTTTCTTTGAGTTAAAATCATGCCAAAGCAAGAATAGGGACTAATCAATTCTATAATAGTCTCTCTAACTTACGATGGAAATGAAGCTGTGACAAGGGGACACTTACTGTCACTGGGCTTTAGTGAGAACTCAACGGAGGGCCGCCCTCTCCACTAGACAAGCAGGTGAGTCAGTGTCCTGGCACTGGAGGAGAAGCAGTAAGGTCTTCGACATGAGGGTGCTGACTCCAAACACTCAGGTAATTACCGAGGCGCTTCGGAGTACGGGAAAGTGGACGCTCTTGTCACTGGGTCGATGGAGTACCGCAAATCGGTCTGTCTGTCAGAATCAGCCCTCCCGACGGATGCACCTGAGCAAACGCGCACCCATCCGAACACGCACCTGGAGGGCTCTGAACAGTTGCCGCCGCGCCAGGACTTGTGCTGGCAGCTGCCTCCCTGAGCGAACTCTCGGTCATTCGCATGGGTCCGATCCCATGTTCACTGTTCCTAGAACCCACGTTCTCCCGGAGGACGTAAACGAACAGCGACACAAGGACGTCCCAAATCCCAAAAGCACGAGCAGCCCACGTGCAGTGCTTCTGCGTCGCGCTGCGCTCTGCAGGGAAGACCCTGCACAGCAGGAGGGAGTCAGCGGGGGTCGGGAGAGGGGCAGGAGCCTGGGGGCTCTGGTAGGGTGACAGCAGAACAAGCCACAGTCATGGCCGAGCCACGTACAACCCCAGTCACGTGGGACCCGAACTTGACTTCAGCAACGGACCCGCCATTGACCAGGCGTCCCCATGGCCTACTCCATGCAGATACAGCCCTGCAAACTTTCCTTACATGGCTTCCCAGCACCGTTAAAATACAACCCCAATTCCCGTTCATGGCCCACAAAGCCTGCGTAACCTCGGTCACTCCATCCCACCCACGCCGGCCTGCGGGCTCTTCCAGGCAACGCCGAGGACATTCTTCCTCGGGGCCTTTGCAAGAGCTGCTCCCGCAGCTGGGAAAGCTCTCAACAAGCACCCGCGTGCCTCGTGCCCTTGCTCTGCTCAGGCCTCTGCTCAACGTCACCTCTTCCAAGAGGCCTTCCTTGCCCAGCGCCGGGACAGCACCCATGTGACCCACCGCCCTTCACAGCACCGTCACTGCTGACCAGGAGCCGGGACACGCACTGGGTGTCTGTCCCAGCACTAGCACGTGGCTGGATGCTGTTCCTCTGTTTGTCATCACACCCGGGGGACCTAGAACAGCAAGCACGCAGTAGGTGCTCAGTTAATGACTGAAGGAATAAACCATTCCTCGACGTGTATGAAAGTAGCTGCGTGAGCTATCCTTGAATGTTCTACCAAAATACCGGCTGCGGGTCTACGGTCATTTTTCAGGCATGCACCTCATTGCTAGCGGATACATTTTTCAAGCTGAAAGAGCGAGAGAAAAGATGATTTCCGACATTACTGCAGCGAACAATTTACTGGAGGAAAGAAAAAGAAACAGAGCAGAACTTGCTCCCCCAGGAACACGGCCGAGACGGAGGAGCCCACGTGACGGAACGGACGGGCAGTCCGGGAGGGTCACGGGAGACAGCGGACAGACGGACGCCCTGATTGCAGACACGCTTCCCAGACGGGCGCTCGGGGAACACTGAATAAAGAGGATAGTTATAGGGCAGCAACAGGGATGACTTCACGAATCTTCAAACTCAGAACAGAAATCCAAAAAACAAAAAAATGGTTTTCACAAGGAGGATTATGCACAGTTTTTATGGCCAATGGTTGAATGCTCTTAACATTGTGATTTTCGGAGGACCCTGTGGTTCCAGGCCTGGGCAATAATCTTTATTTATTCAATCACGAGTTGTTACTTGAGTCGTAAAGTTAAACGCCCCCAGGAGTCGAGCAGGCGACGTAAACCAAGACTGTGGGCCACGGGCAGGCGCCGGGGCTGGTGTCCACGCCTCTGCCCGTGGGACCAGGGCCGCCCGGCTCCGGCCAGGTGAGCACCCAGGTTGCGGGGAAACCTGGGCTTTCTGGTAAGAGCTCTCCGTTTTCACTGTTGACAACCAGCTCAAACGTGCTCTAAAAGGCAAGCAAACAAAACACATTCGTAGCCACTAAATCGGTCTTCAGTGTGTCCTCTCTGATAAATACTCCCGTAGGATCTCCAGCTGGAAGGCCAGAAGCAATATGTCTGCTTTCTAATTATCTGGAAAATTCCAGAAAAAAAAATATTGCTATCTGCACAAACCCAGGTCTTTGTGAGTTATAAATGAGGGAAATTTTGAAGGAAATCTGAGATACTTGAGGTATAAGATAGTGGCTGAGGGCTTCATAAATGAAACATTAATAATAAAATGACTTCATTTTGACCCAGAGACTCTTAACATTGCATGGCTGATAGTTCAGTTGTCAGATATTTGTTAAACAACAACCAGATTCTGATCAACATATGAAGTACTCGAAAAGCAAAGTGAAGATTTGCCCGGCACGGTTACTTTGCTCCCTGTCTAAAGTGGTCTTTGCTATTGTTCTCTATCCCCAAACTCCTACTCATACATCAAAACCCAGTTCAAATGCCGCTCCCACTGTGCAAGCACCCCAGGTTGACATGTCAGCACTTCCCTTTTCTTTCTTCTCCACTTAGGACTTAGCTCTACTGGGCATCCTGGACTCCGAGTATTTGCTTATACATGTGACTCCTTCATTTGACAATAACCGGGAACCGCAGTTTTTTAAGTCATACCTTTTCAGATCCCAGGTCCCTGGACTAACTCCACGTAAAGCAATACCAAACAGACGATCAGAGTCGCAGCCAGGCTGGGCAGTTCCAACCAGGAGAGGGAAAAAAGACAAGAAATCCAAATTCCTAAATATATCAAGACAAGCTATTTCTCAGGCACACATGTCTTAAAATCCAGTAAACTTCCAGGATATGCAAATGACAATGAAACTTCCCTTCAGCACATTACAGTGACAGTTACGAGAAAATGACATAAAACTGCTCCCGAAGGAGCCGTCTCAAGACGGCACCAGCTACTCAGGGCTGTCACTCTGAAGGGCACCGTCTAAGGCAGAGTTTTTTCAGCTTTGATAACAGAGATGGCACAGTTATCAGCATGTTTCCACTGCCACCTCTGCCTTCAGAACGTTACTTGGCCTGGGCCTGAAGCAGGAAAAAAAAACTGTGTCATGCATGTTAAGCACATGACAACAGAGTACTGGTGGGTTTTTGTTGTTGTTGTTTCTTTGTTTCTTTGTTTGTTTTTTGAGACAGAGTCTCACTCTGTTGCCCGGGCTAGAGTGCTGTGGTGTCAGCCTAGCTCACGGCAACCTCAAACTCCTGGGCTCAGGCAATCCTGCTGTCTCAGCCTCCCGAGTAGCTGGGACTACAGGCACGCGCCACCATGCCCGGCTAATTTTTTCTATTTTTGGTAGAGACGGGATCTCATTCTCGCTCAGGCTGGTCTCGAACTCCTGAGCTCAAACGATCCGCCTACCTCGGCCTCCCAGGGTGCTCGGATGACACTCGCGGGTTTTCAGCAGATACATAGGAGAGATGCAGACTTCAGGCCCACTGGGCCCCACCTCCTCCAGGATAGCAATGGAGACTCTCCGTCCTTGAAATGTCCCGTGTGAGCTTCAGCCCGATCCCAATTCCAAAACGCAGGATGAGCTACCTGCTCAGGTTCCGGTCCGTCTGAGTCCATCCCAGATGCTGGGACCAATCGGAGCTTTTGGAGTCAATGAGAACCCCGAGGCAGGAGGAAATTAATATTCTCAGAGTGCGCATGGGCAGACGGTATTGCAGGGAAGGTAGACAGTCATGTCATTCTGCACTTTCAGGAACCAACTCTGGGGCAAATTCAGGCCCAAGCCAAGTCCACTGCCAGTTCTGCAAGGGCAGAAAAACATTCATCATCGCCAGTGAATAATTTTCCCCGCTCTGGCTCCTGCGTGTGTTCAGCCAGTCAAGTGTCAGCTCAGAGCCCGGAACTCAGATGCTTTGTGGCTTCGCTGTGATAACTGCATTCGCAAGCCTGTGGCTGCAGGCAAGACATCTGTAATTGTCTTGTTGGCGCAGGGTAAAACAAATACACAGTTAGATCACAACAGATAAACACTTCCTCTGCATTCATCACGCGAGGGAGGCCAGAAAACATCCATCCATCAGGGAAATGGAATCTCCGAGTGGCAAACCCACCAAGAAAACAGAATTTCTTGGAACAGCGGGAAATTTTAGAATATTAACAGTATCCTTCAGGTGGGAGCTCCTCTTACGAAGCCAGTCCATGCCATGGCAGCAAACAGAGGAAGCTAGCTGGGGAGGCCTGAGGGTGAACAGCAGCGGGGTGGGTGGATCAGCCCTGTCTCAGGGAATCCCTCTCACCCCAGCTACCGAGTCCACACGGACGACAGCGCCAAGGCAACTTCTTCCAAAACGTGCTTCCTGCAGGCCCACTGTGTGCTTGGCAGGGAAGAGCGTGAAACCTGCGTCCACACCCAGCTGGCAGGAGAGAACGGCCCTCTTGGCGAAAGCCCCGTGCTGTAGAAGCCGTAAGTAGACTTTCCCCTCTCTTCTTCTGACACGTACATCTTCTTCTAGAACACACCTGTTGCTCTGTTCGGAGCAGAACTGATTTAGTCGGACTGTGTTTGGAGGGAAGGCGGGAGGGAGGGAGAAAACAGATTTTCTAACAAAGCCGACTCTGTAGGCAGGGTAACTCCACCGCCGCGGTGCTGGCCTCTGATAGCGGAGGGTGGGCGGAACGACTCATTATCAAACACGCTCACTGGGTTCGTCAGGCAAACCTGGATATGTTAGCCGGGTGAGCTCATCAAAGAAATCCAGAAGGGTGTACAAAGAGTCCTGTCTTCTAGCTGGAGTCATTACTACGCTGAGGTTTCCTGGGGGGTCAACAGGAAGGGGTCCTCCAATGTAGACACCTTCAGGGACCACTGCATGAGACAGTCCATAGGAAAAATCCCCTCTGCTTTGGGTTCTTCTCCCTTCCTTTTGCTCTCCTCGCTTCCCCTTCCCTCCTCCGCTCTCGTAGGTCCAGTTCCCAGGGTAGCAGGCTCTGAGACGGAGACGTGTGTTCAGGAACTTCCCCCAGGAAGTGCTCTGGGGCCACGGCTGGGAAGGGTGAGGGAGGCAGGCCCTGGCAGAAGAGGTCGAACCCGGGTGCAGCAGAGGCCTCGGCCAACTCCGCAGGGGGACTGCCGAGCGGGGGTGGCCCTGGGGGTGCCACCTTCCTTGGGGAAGGGTTATAAGCTTGCGCTAAACAGCCCCCTTCAACCAAGGGCAATTTCTGAGACTGTGAGCCTTCAGCCGCCAGTACACCCCCAGCAGCCGGGAATGCATAGTCCATTTGTGAAGGGGACATCTATCTGGGTGGCCAACCACAGGAGCCCATTCTCTTCCCTTCCTTTCTCTCCTCTTCCCTTTCCTTCCTTTCTCTTTCCTTCCCATGACCCTGAGTCCTTAAACTCCTTTCTTCTCTTCCCCCCAGGGACCTGCTTCTTACCCTCTTTGGTCTATCAACGACAGACCAAAATGACTGTAATGTGATGACTCCACCAGGGCTGGGTGAGTATCTACAACACAATCAGCCTTTCACGGTGACAACATGCAATGCCTCTTAGCAGACCTGCGGTGACTTTCCAAAAGAAAATTCCCCTTTTTATCTAAAGACCACACAACCAAATGAGGACCACGGGTTGTCTGGGCTTTAGCGTGCGCCAAGGCTCCAGGAGGAGTCATTAATTGAGAAGTCCCCACCTGTTCTTCCACCTCGAGACAGGCAGCTACGTGTTCCCCCGGAGCTGCCCTGGCTTTGTATGTGCCATGATCATGGTAGAAGAGAGATAAACACAACACAGTAAGTGTCTTCAGAGTATCTTAATTGAACTGAAATACGAACAGTCGCAAGGTGACAAGAGCTCTCACGCACCAAACCTACGCTCAGCTCTACCGCCGGGTCCGTCCAGTGCACTGCCATGTCATGTCTGCAGCACCCTCACAGAGTTATATCATCACCATTTACAAGCAAGAAAACAGAAACTCAGAGAAGTCACGAAGCTGCCTGAGGTCACGCAGGCAGGGAGTGCGAAAGACTGATGTGGTAGAGTCGGCGGTCGCCAAAAAGCATTCTTCTCATCCCTACGTTGGCAGCCACTTTGAGGGAGCTGCCCAGTCAAGGACCACGTGTTCCTGTCCCCTCTGTCCTTAGGTAGGGTCATGCGTCTAGTTCTAGTTAAACAAACGTGAGAAATGCCTTCCTGCTATTGGAAGGCAGGGTGAGAACCAGGCCAGAGAGTCTCAGGCGGTGAAGCAGATAAAAACAATGCCTGGGCCAGGCGCGGTGGCTCATGCCTGTCATCCTAGCACTATGGGAGGCCAAGGTGGGCGGATCACTCAAGGTCAGGAGTTCAAAACCAGCCTGAGCAAGAGCAAGACCCCATCTCTACTAAAAATAGAAAGAAATTAATTGGCCAACTAAAAATATATAGAAAAAATTAGCCTGGCATGGTGGCACATGCC
>CAUYMX010036260.1:0-17305 GCA_963573855.1 Lepilemur septentrionalis
ATCTAAGTGTGTTGTTTGTTAAGGGATAAGTGTTATGTGCAATGACTTGAGGAAGCAGCCATTGATACTAAGGGCAGAGACCCCAAGGGGACATGAAGAAAATTAGAAAAGGTCGCTTTTATTAAAACCACCTATTCCATACGCATTTAGAGATTTTTAAATACTCATATATTCCAGCTCCAATATTAACATGTCTATTTAGCACTGAAATTTTGGTCTCTACATGAACATCAATCCTTTGGACAATGGTTCCATTAAATTCATTAGCAGTCCTTTAATTGTTTTTTTTTTTAGAGTCTCGCTCTGTTGCCCGGGTTAGAGTGCTGTGGCGTCAGCCTAGCTCACAGCAACCTCAAACTCCTGGGCTCAAGTGATCCTTCTGCCTCAGCCTCCTAAGTAGCTGGGACTACAGGCATGCACCACCATGCCTGGCTAATTTTTTCTATATATTTTTAGTTGGCCAATTAATTTCCTTCTATTTTTAGTAGAGACAGGGTCTTCCTCTTGCTCAGGCTGGTTTTGAACTCCTGACCTTGAGTGATCCACCCGCCTCAGCCTCCCAGAGTGCTAGGATTACAGGCGTGAGCCACTGCGCCTGACCTAGTCCTTTAATTGTTAATGTTCAGTCTCTAATAGTGAAGGAGAAAAACTGGGCATGTTTATTTGCTTATTTGTTCTTCCTTAAAAATCAAGAAAATTTTTACCTATTTTTCTTATTACTTCATTTCAAGCTTTCCCTACATAAACTGAAGTCTGATACTTAATTCTTAGCATATCTTAAAATACTAAAATGTATCATTATATTTAAAGCAAAAAATATTTATCTACAGCTACTGTGAGCAAAGAAAACACCAGTGCTAGGCACTGTTGGGAGGGGAGGTGGATGACATATAGAAGCACAAAACAAAATTTGTACCCAAGGGCTTTGCAGTTCTGATGGGGAGGAGATGTTCACTAGTAACAGCAGAATGTGACCTGTGTTACATATCGGAGGGACAGAGAGTTACTCTATAGAAGAAGATGGGAGATTTAACTCTAACGGAGGGAATTCTGCTTCCAGCGATTTATCCCAAAAGATCTATTAGACAAAGGCAAAAGAAAAAAAATGTACCTAGATGATTCCTATGTCAATATTTAGCCTATTTGTACTGAATAATCAACTGTTAATCACTTTGATATTGGATTTAGAGATAGCAGAAAATAAAATACTGAAAAGAAAGGGTGTGTATGTACATAAACGATATCTAGGGCTAGCCTACAGATCTCCATCCTCGTTTTGTGCCCCTGACAGACATTACTAATTGATTGTGGCACATCTTCCTTTGTGCTCTTACTATGGCCTTAGAATCAATCCTTCCTTCTTAACATATAGTTCCTGAGAATTACAACCAACTGATTCAGGTGGCACAAGAGATGAACGGGTTTTACCGTCCAGGATATGACAGTGGTTTTCATACTCTGCTCCTTTGATCTGTGGAACGCCCTGAAAGCTGCTGGGAGCAATGAGAAGTAGGCAGAGCAAGTACAAGCAGAGAGCCAAGGTTCCTCCCTTCCGCTTCCACCACAGCTATGGTGTTAAAAGCGGCCTAAGGGTGGTTATCCTCGGAGGCAGGCACTAGAGGATTTGGGGGATCTGGTAAAGTAGCAGTCATGGTATCTCAGGCGTTTTTCATTTGTGAAAATTCAAACAGCTTTAAATTTAGGATTTGTGCATTTTTCTGTATGTATCTTACACTTCAATACAAATTAAACAAACAAAATGATAGTTAACCCATCACATCCAAAGGAAGATGGCAAGCCTGAACTTTATAGACAGGCAAATCTAAGTGTGTATTTAGGCCAACAGGGCAACTTGCCATGTGACTTGGGCAAATCATTGAAGTTCTCTGTTGCATTTTCCTTATCTGAAACAGGGATAAAAAATATCTAACTCATACAATTGTCATAAGGGGTAAATGGTATAATGAATATAAAGAACTTAGTATAATGTCTAATATGTTTAATATCACCATAATATATTAGTAATAATAACTAAAATTTATAGAGTCCTTCCCATGCACCCAGCTCTGTTTTAGGGACTTAATTTTCTCCTAAAAACCTTATGGGACAGGGCCTCTGTTTTACAGAGGAGGAAACTGAAGCGCAGGATCTATATTACTCATCCAAGACCACACAGCTATAAGTGGAAAAGCCAGAATTGGAATTCAATCAGGCTACATACTTAGTCACTGCATTATCTTGCATAATAAGGACCCATTACACAGTAGTTATTACTATTGCAAGAACGAATCCTGGAAGAGATGTGGGAGGTTATAGGGAAGAATAGAGTGTGGGCAAATTGCTGTCCTACAGGAAGCAAATGGAAACTCTAGGGGCAAGCTTTGAAATTAGGCGCTAAATAGATGGCTGTTATTATTATTACACAATTGCAACTAATTTGAAACAGAAAATGAAATCACATAAATGCAATATTATCACTGCACTTTATAAACAGGGAAAACAGTCATAGGGGAAGGTTAATGACATGCTCACCCTCAGCCGGTTACAGCCTGCTTCCTTAGGATATACTCCTTAGGATATACTTAGCCTATAGTCTACCTTAGCAGGCTATATCCAAAATCAGTCTTCGATTTGGTGTGACTATGGGTGGTTTTGTTTTCTCTGTATTTTCAGCATTTTCTATAATGAATACACTTTATTTTACAGTGGGAAATTCACTTTAAAAATAAAATGAAGCAAAAACAAAACCAATCTCTGTAAGGCAATAAGAACCACATGTCTTTTAAATGGAAAACACGCTCATTTCTCCTTCATTTCTTGGAAGTAGCCTGCCAGACACACAATCCGCAGCTTTGAACCATTTACATAAACACACCCAAGCCAAGTGTTTGCACGCAACAGTTAAATTGCACCCACATTAGCAATGTAATGACTTTGAAGGTAATGCATGGTAGAAACTTATATTCACTTTGCTAGAATTCACTTCAGATATTTCTTGCAAACCACAAACCAGTGGCATTTGTTGTAGATGGTAGATGTTGATGTTCAAGTAACTTTGATAGAAACCCTATTCATCCTGAGACGGGAGAAAAAGCGCTAAGTGGTACCAAGAGGTACAAATCCTTCCTGTGAAATGGAATGTCTAGCAATTGAGTGCTACCAGATAATTGTAGCCATCCACCAGAGGGCACTACCAGTACACACAAAGCTTTCTCAGGCACCATGGAACACCCCTCTCACCCCCCAATTCTAAGCAGAGAAAGCTAATGGGATTAGGTCAACAAAATTCCACTTTTATTATGCTTGATTTTCCTGTATAAACCAGGTAAGGTTTTACCTCTTTGTGAAGGGAATCAATGAATGGCACTGCCCTTATTGTTGTGACTCTCTTAAATTGCTGTAACCATTTAATCAAAAAAAGTCATTTTACAATAAATGCTGAGTATGTCTCATGTGTTAAGTACTGAGCTTGTCACCATGATGACAAGATCACCTTCTAGCCTGCAGGTTGGAGATTAACGAAGGGCTTCTGAGATCACTGCAAGGCACCTGAAATAACTTGGGAACAGAATACAGAAGGTAGATATTGCTTTGTACTGTTAAACACTATTGCTGTTCAGTATGGATATATTGGCCATAGTGGTGTCAGAAAGGCATCTGAGGAAGGCACAGAAGATTGCACAAACAGAATAGGCAGAAAAGAAAGCAGAACACAGCATGAGCAAAGTCGTAGAGGTTGAAATTTCACTGCTAGGGAAAACTAATGCCTTTCATTTAATTTTCCTGGCTGTCTTGCACTGATTTGGAATGCTTCTAAATGCATCAACTCACCTACTTTATAAACTGATTGATACTTCTGTCCCCCCTACCATAATAGGAGGGGTTTTCATAACTTCTGAAGCTATTATCCATAGTGATTTTCCCCTAATTTCAAAAACCTAGAGAAAAACAAAATAGAAAAACTCCTGTTTTGCTCTGAAGCAAGCCACCTCTTAGAGATGGAGAGCCTCGGTTTGTCCTGCACAAGCCAGGTAGGACTCAGCAGGGGTTTGACATGGTGCCATTCCATTCTTGCCACTGAAAACCCCAGTTCTGATGCAGTGGTGCCCTAAGAAGAAAGTGTAACCCAGACAACTTGAACTGAGGAAATCTATCCCATTGGAACACCTCCCTGTGGTTTCCCATGTACTAGGAATAGAAATTTGCTATGAACAAATATATTTTTAAAAGTTAATTTTCACATAGTACTTAAAGTTTAATAGACTTTTTTTAAATTGGAACCAGATCTAGCGACCATGTTGTCAGGTATTAAAGGCTAATACAATTACTACTTGGATTAAAAAAAAAGTCATAATATTTTTTTCTTCAAAAATAACACTGCTTTTTATTTTATTGAATTTTCTACTGTTTCTTATGTTATACTACTTAGTAAAATACTATTTTCTTGTTAAATTAGTATGTGCAGACAAGTATATTTACTCACCACACATGAACATGACCTCTTTGTAAGTCATCACTCTCAATATTTATGGGCTAAGAATGAGGTAGTTTGGGTGAGTCATGTATTTACACGTAGCAGAGAGATTAAGAAAAAAATTAGCACCACAATTTCCCTTAAGTAATGGAAAAAATTGTGACTCGTTAACACATTTATTTTCTGGGTCAGTGTTTTTCCAGCCATTCCACAGAACTCTAGGGTCACCCAAGGTTTCTTTAGGTTTTTTTGGAAGGAAGAATTGGGGAATTATGATGAGTGCTTGAATTTAAATTTAATAACAATTATCAGCTACTTTTAGAGAACACAACTAACCCCTGGAAAGGTTACTGTTCTGGACAGTGAAAAATATGAACCAGTGGTATAGGCTTTGAATGTTTGAAATGAATGCTCTTAAATTAAATTTCTCAAATAAAAGACCCCTAGACATGCCCTTTTGTCCAAAAAAGATCCTTTATGCTAATCTTTAGACATTTGCCTAAAGAAGGAAAGTCTAGTATTTATCAATGAAAGGGAAACAACAGGATTCAGAAAAATGCCAGTGAGGTCTAAGAGGAAATAATAGAGAGACACACTTCCTAGAAAATGTAGAAATAATTGAATAGTTTTTATAATTTATAGAAAAAGAACATTAAGGGTGCATTATTTTTGGCATCTTGTCATCTAAATAAGGCATCTAGAATAAGCATATTCACTTATGCTTATTGAAGGCAAATTATGATTATGAAGGCAAATTATGATTCACCTAAATTTCACTAGTAGCTATAAATTGTTCTCTCTGGTGATTTTTTCAAAATATATAGTGTTATGGGTTGAATTGTGTCTCCTCAAAAGACACTGAAGTCCTAACCCCAGTACCTGTGAATGTGACCTTATTTGGAAATAGAATCTTTACAGATGACCAAGTTAAGATGAGTTCATTGGGCTGGGCCCTAATCGATTATGACTGCGTTCACACAGAAAGGGGGATTAGGACTCAGAGAGAGACACACACAGGGAGATGATGTGCAGACCTGGGAGAGCACCACCCACAAGCCAAGGAGTGCCCGAGGTTTCCAGGGGCTAGGAGAGAGGCAGGGAATAGATTCTCCCTTACAGCCCCCAGGAGGAGCCAACCTTGATTGTGGACGTCTAGCCTCCGGAACCACCAGGCCATACATTTCTGTTGTTGAAGCCGCCCAGTTTCTGGTACTTTCTTAGAGCACTGCTAGCAGACTAATACAGATATATAGTCCTCATACGCGTCCTCTGGCTTGCCATTTAGCTACTGCGTGTCCCTGGCGACCGACAGAACACAGAAGTTTTGTCCAGATTGCCCAACCACATGGGCAGTTCTGGACAACCTCACACTGCCATCCACATAAGGCAAATGCCTTTTAAAATTTGCCAGACCAAGGTAATTAGGAGGGCAAATCTGTTATAAAAACTCACATATTGCCTTATGAAGCTGAATATAAATTCTAGTTTGATTATTGCTCCTTATAAAGGGGAGCAGTGTCCCCAACAATCAAAAAAAAATCAAGCATTGTTTCTATTTCAGTTTTTTCAAAGAAAATTTGGCTAATAGCTAGAGTAACCTAATTAATAAGAATTTTGCAGGATGGGAAAGACACAGGAATTATAAGCAGCAACCATGGCCACCCACTGATAGCCAAAGAACATAGAGAATCTTCCGGTGCCTCCATCAGCTCACTCGTGTCCTGCCAAACGTGACAACCAAGGTCTGTAAACACCATCCCTGTGTCCTACCTAGGTAAGACGACAACTTAAAAACTATCATGCAAACAGGATTTTTATAATTAGAACTTTTAAATATATTAAAATTCAGAATAGGCTCTTTCTGATATTTGATGAATGAGCTTTAGAGAGTTAATTTAGATGTGAGTATAGTATCAGAAAGTTTCATTTTTCGGAATCTACGTTACAAGTACTTTTAGGCTATAGACACTGATACCCCACCAGCTAGATCCCTGGTCCACAAAGAGACTTGGAAAAGAAACATTTTAGTATATGTATAAAATGATTGATTGAGATGAGAAACTCAGCTAGTTAAGACTGAAAAAAAATACTAAATAAAGAATATAAAATAAATAATTAAAAGTAAAAGAAAAAAGCAGGCATAATATTAAAGTATATAAAGTAATCTAACACCACTAAGTTTTTTTTTTCCTTTCATTTTCCAGTAAGTGTCTATGATGCATTGTAACTATCAGAAAAATATGCACACACCTGGTGCCACCTGATTAGGTGTGACCAGAATCTGCCTGTTGGAAAATGAAGGATTAAAAAAATGAAATGAGAGAAAATGACACATAAAAGGACAACTGAAGGTTCCAGAAATGCAAATATATAACCAGGTTTATGAACCCTCCAGCATAGTCCTTGTGAGCTGTGTTTCCACAGGAAAATGAGGGTGGAGGGAATCACAAAAGTCTTGGCTCCAATCCACCCCAGTGGCCTGCTAACACAGGCCCAGCTCCCCAGAGCACTGGGGACCATTGGAGTGGCTGCCAGAAGAAAGAGCTGTTTTCATTAAAATTGAGTAGGAAGGAGAACAGGTAGCTGGGTTGGGCAGAAACAGGGACCTGAGACAGGATGGGGATGGGGGAGGGTATAAGGAGGCTGGGGACTGGGGGAAGTTCCCTCTTCTGATTGCGAAGTGCTGGGTAAGACTATTTGGTAGTACCTAACAATTACCTTGCTCTAGCATTTAGAGCCTTTCTCAACTGCTGGGCTCCAAAACCAGCTAGTTGTTAAGCCAGGATATTCTATACTAAGGCTATAACGGAGTTTATGCTATAGAGCAGGATCTTTAACCCTTTTTGTACTGTGGACCATTATCACTTTTTTTTTTTTTTGAGATAGAATCTCACTCTGTTGCCCAGGCTAGAGTGCAGTGGCACCATCATAGCTGCCTGTGACCTCAAACTCCTGGGCCCAAGTGATCCTCTTGCCTCACCCTCCCAAGTAAGTGGGACTACAAGCATGCACCACCAAGCCCAGCTAATTCTTCTATTTTTAGTAGAGACAGGGTCTCACTCCTACTCAAGCTGGTCTTGAACTCCTGGCCTCAAGCAATCCTCCCGCCTTGGTCTCCCGGAGTGCTAGGATTACAGGCATGAGCCACTGTGCCCAGCCATTACCACTTCTTCTAATAATATTTTAAAATATATAATATAAAATATATGTAATTAGAAGTAAAAACAAGTATGTTAAAATACCACTATTAAAATATTTAAAAATATTAATATATTGTTAGGGAAATATTTTTTAAAATAAATTGGTGATATAGTAATTATGTTCTTTATTAACATAAAATATGATCTAGTCTCAGGTATAATTATCATAATTTCACATTAATGATGAATATAAATGACATTTTGAGATATCAGCAAGAACTGATATGATTGAACATATCTGTGATTTCTATTAGTGACAAAGGCACAGGTATTGCTAGCACTGTGATGTATTTTTACATTCATAATGGAAGGCAGTGCTAAATGTTACTTTGTTAGTGAAACTGAAGATAAAACGTTTTCCCATGCAAGTTCACAGACCTCCCTAAACGTATCTGTGGACTCCTTGGTGGATTTGGACCTCAGGGTAAGAACCCTGCCGTAGAGGCTTATCCATCCTGATACCAAAGTTTGCCAAAATCACCATGTCAATTTTTATGCAACTGTATCATGATTACCAACTTTCCAAAAAGTGTTAATTTAATCTATCTCTGATGATTCAGAAATGACTTCAAAATTTTCACAAGAAGTAACATTGTATCAAATATTCTTGCCCTGTAGACTTGAGGAATGCTTGTTAATGAGATTGCTGGGTTCAGAAAATCTATAATAGCTGTTAGTATTTTCTTTCTAAACCAGGCTGTGTAACAAACATGCAAGAGTGAAAGGGTATTATCTTGCATGTGAGTCCTCAGGAGAAAGCAGAGTTGGGTGATCAATACAATCAATAAGACAGGGTAGTTCAAACTTAGTGAGACTCTGAAGTCAGGCAGAACTTCATTCAAACCTCAACCCTACCACTCACATTTGCAAGTCATTTACTTCTCTAACCCTCAGGTATCTGAGCTACAGAGTGAGGGTAAAATAGTGCCTATGTCATAGAGGCATTGAAGGGATTAAATGAGATAATGCATGAGAAAGCAGCACCTGTCCTAAAGTGCACATGGCATGTTGCAAAATGAGAAAATGGTGCCATGTGCAGATTTGTCAGGCATCTCTCAGCCTGTCTTCTCTCTCAGCTTCTTTTCTTGGACCTGCTCTAGATTGTACGCGTTAGTGGATGGATTCTGTTTTTCGTTCTGCACCGTAGGTCTCTTCTGTTGGAGAAGGCGGGAGAAAATAGAAGAGGCCACTTATTTTGCTTATAAAGCAGATGCTCAAGGAAAACCGGAAGAGCTTAGAACTATTTGTAATCAGCAGATACAAGTGTTGCTCTGGTGTCAGCTTTAAAATATTTTGTAATTTTGGGAAATATTTTACAATCCAGCCACCCCCAGCTTTCCTCTGCCAAAATGTCAACATGGACGTGCAAAAAGCTTGAGAACTAGCAAGTCATTTTTCATATGAGTTCCCACCAGTTGGGACTGCCATGAAAGATGTAATTTACAGTCATTCTTGGGAAACAACCATGAAAATGTGGTGCTAAAACTTATCAACTGCTTCCTGTCACTAAAGTGGTAACGTTAACTTACCAGGAGTGTCCCATTTTTATTCTTTTTGGTTCCCTCCTTATACTTAAAGATGCAAAAAAAATAAAATAAAAAATAAAAACAAAACCAAAATGAAACAGAACTCCACCTTCAAAGTATGCAAAGTTAGCTGATACCAAAAATGAAGGCTTCGGCTGTTTATTTCAAGAAACTGGGCTTTTCATTCTCATCACAGTAAAATGTAAATGACTGCCTCTGCTGATGGGGAAATTTTGCTCTTTGATATTTTTTGTCACTTTTTTGGATGTATTTCAAACTCAGAAAGAAAGCTATGATAAAAGCATACATAATTCTCACGTTCTGTTGATCCAGATCCATAGACATTTTATAACTTTTCCCATTTATCATTCACTCTCTTCTCTCTGTCTCTTTCTATGTATACATAAAAGGTACACAAATATATAAAATATATATGATATAAACTATTATAAACTATATATAATTATATAGAATATATAAAACATGAAAACATATAATATCTAAAATATATATAACATACAAAATGTATATATTATATAAATACATGCAGCATATAAAATATATATAAATGTATATACATACATTTTTCTGTACCATTTGCAGGTAAGTTGGAGATATTATGCTTCCTTACCTCTAAATGTTTCTGTATGTACTCTTATGATAAAGGCATTTTGTAATATAACAAAAGTATAATGATCAATATCAGAAGCTTTAACATTGATACAATAATATTATCCATAACCCATATTTAAACTTCTTCAATTGTCCCAATAATGCCCTTTATAGCCACTTTTCTCCCCCTTGGTCCAGAATCTAATCTAGGACCAAACGTAGCATTTAGTTGTTATATTCCTTTGCTCTCTTTTAAATTGGAATCATTCTGGCTTTTTTTTGTCTTTGACATTTTTGCAGAGTACAGGGAATCTTGAAGATTGCACAGTTTTTGAAGAGAGACACATTAAAATGTCCCTCAATTGTCTAATATTTCCTCATGATTAGATTCAGGTTATGCATTTGGGGGCAGAGATGCCACCAAGGAGCAGTGTTCTTAGTGCACCGTAGTATAACAGAAGGCATGGATTGTTGGTTGGTCCCACCACTGATGGTGGTCATTTTATTTATTTGATTAAGTGGAATTTGTCAGGTTTCTCTACTGTAAAGTTATGATTTTTCCATTTGTAATTAGTAAGTAACTTGTGGGAGATATCCTGAGACCACATGGATATCCTCATCCTCATCACACTTTCACTCATTGGTTTCAGCATCCACTGACGACTTTCGCCTGAATCAGTTACTATCCTGATGGTTTCCCAATGGTAGTTTTCTAACTCTGTCATCTCTTCTACATTTCTTAGTTGATATTCTACTGTAAGGAGCAGGTTGTTTTTCTACCCATTGATTTTTCTGTACATTTATTGTTTATATCAACAGGGACTCATGTATTCTTATTTTATTCCATGGATCATAATCCTTTACTATCATCAGTTACTTTGTCCCGGAAGTGGCCAAAAGGACCCCCTTCAAGCTGGCTCATGTGTCGTTTTGACAGGTCCTTATCATTTGTTGAGCACAACCATGGTAGTATTCCACTCTTATTTGCTGCCTTGCTAGTACATAAAGAAATTTTTAGTTCTTACATAAAGATGATTCATTTTACTTTTATAGGAAAAATAATTATTGATTTAACTATATATTTTTAAAATTTGTATTTGGCTCATCAGGATTTTTAGTTTTCTTTATGTCAGTTATTGATGTCAGATGCTTTTTTATATTTATTGATATAATGAATCAGACTGAAAACAAAACAAACAGCAACAAAAAATTTCAACCAAATTCATCTTCTTGACAATGAAAAAGGAGAGAGATTTAATGGATATTGGTCTAAGACAGCAGAGCAAAATTGTGATATTCCATAATTCATTTAAGAAAGAAGGGAACATTAGAGATTACCATAAATTTTGGAAAATGGACAGAAGGAAAAAAATAAATGAGACTACTCAGCATCTGTGTGAAAATTTCTCTTTTTATAAAACTGCAAATCTGTTTCATTATAATGGTTGGTACAGTTCTCAGTAGTTGAGCAATTTTCATTTGTAGAGGTATATACATACAGTAGCACATTTGGGTCATTTTTGTTTTAAATCCTTTTCTTGATGCTATACTTAAAAATAATTAGTGTTAGATTGTGTTTATTTCATCAGCTACTAGTACAAAGCACTGTGCCCCTTACTGGGCAGCACAGTAACCGGCCACTTGACAAGCTGAGATGGAACACACAGGGATTGAGGCAGGCGCAAGGTATGTGCAGATGCCACTGAAACATCATTTTTTAGAGCCCACATTTTTGAACCTTTTTGTAGGGGTGCCATCTATAAAGAATTTAAACCCAGTATCTGGACCCTTTGGCAAGGAAAGTAGAGAGCATTGTAGGAACACACTCTCACCTAGGGAGAGAAATGAAGAACTTCCCGTAGGAAGTGTTGTCTAAGCAGAAACTTGAAAAATGAGACTACCATCTTAACCAAAATAAATCTCTTATGAAGCTTTTAGAGTAATTACACAGGACAATGGTAAGGAAATGGGACAAGAACTGTTTGAGGGCAGAAGAACCCAAATCTCATTGCTGAAATGGCAGCCTGCTCTGGTTACGCACCCAGTAGACCAAAGCCCATACACAGCCCTGGCAGAGGACGGCCACCAGGAGAAAGCAGGGCGTGGGTCAATCAGAATAAAGAAGGCAATCAGAGGATCAGTCTTCCAATTTGCCAAATTAATCCTCTAGCTAAGATGGATGGGGAAAGCTTGGGTATAAATATTAACTATACAAAATTAAAATCCATAATCAAAACCCCATTAAATTTTTTCCTGTTCTTAGAGCCAACCGCTAGAGCACTGTGTCTATGGTGAAGGGATAGAGAGGATCCCTGGTTAACACACACATGTCATTGTCCATGTGCATTGTATAGCCTCTGGTCAGAGCACCAAGGGTTATATGGATAGCGATACTGGAGTGAGAAACGGGAGCAGAGAAAGTTTTTTCTTTCTATACACATGAGGATTTCTTTTGTTCTCAAAGAAGGAAAATAGAGCATGAAGAATTTTTTTAATAAAAACACAACCAAATTTACTGTATGGTTGCAATTTCATGTTTCTGGGCTCTTGGAGATTATCTAGTCCAACTCCCTTATTTCGCGAATGTGAAAATGGTCTCAGAAAGATAAGCATTGCCTATCATCACACAGCTACTTACTGCCACAGTGAAGAATGGAACCTAAGCCTCCTTACAATTTTGTACCAGATCTTGGAATCATATAACATCCATTTATATTGTGAACATTTGAATTCCTCCCATTAGCAACAGCTTTATGCAGAGATGTTCATGTTGAGCCTAAACTTTTGTTAAAAATTTTAAGTAACTTTGCTGAAACAATATGAGTATAGTTTGATCTCGAGTCCCAGGTAGTGTTAATGAGGATCCCTAATTTCTACCTTTTGTAGAAATATCACAGAATGTAGGTGGAGATCAAAGGCTCTTTCTTTTCCTGTGAGCCAACAATGCCAGAAGCACTACACAAAATCCGAGCAGATGTTACCCCTGCCAGGTGGCCTAGTATTTAAAAAAGAGAAAGGAATAACATACTAGAAAAAGTGGACGACTCGGGCAACAGGGAGAAAGAAAGAATGACAATTAAAAATTATAATTTCATTTTGTGACTCATAGAGCCATTTTTCTCCGGACTGTATTTCAAATGGTGCCTTTGTTAATTTTAAGATGAATATACAGGTTTGAAGGGAAAGGGGCAATGATCCAAAAGAACCAAGTTTCAACATGAATATGAAAAATTGAGTTAGAAAGGGGAAATGTTTTCAGTAGGGGATAAAATGGAAATGTGGAATAGAGAAAGGAAGTAATTTAATAGCCAGATTGTCTCTGCTGCAGTTCTACATCTGCTCATTAGGGCCATATCATACGATCTGGCCAGAAAAACAGAAACCACTCTAGGTCTTTCAAACAGAGGGCATTTAACAGAGGAAAATTATTATCCAAAATGATGAAAGACCCAAAAAGACAGATAGGGAATGGGGAGGCAACAGCAGAAAACTGTAACCACAACTAGAGCTGAGAGGACCACCAGAGGAAGTGGGTAACCAAAGCCTAGCACCTGGAGCCTTCCAGAAGAAGCTGGAGGCAATGGAGAGAGGATCACTGTGGAATGATTACTTTTTGACGTAATTAGAGCTCTAGATGAGATGCACTTACTGCAGAAGACATCACAGGAAATACTGTGGTTTTCCTTCTTCTCAGGCTTCATCTTTCTGCCGCTGCCGCACATTGGCCAAACATACCACGAGTGCAAAGGGTAAAGGGGACCCAGGACATGTAGCTCCATTTGAAATAGAGCAAAACAGGGAAAGGGCAGGAATGATTCAGAGATTACTTAGGTAGTTCACCAGCACATGTCGCAGTTAATAAAATCTGACACCAGCAGATCCATTGATCTCTGAGCCAATCCTGACTAGAGCAAGTTTACACCAGGGGCTCCATTACCATCCATGGGGCCCTGATTTGTCCACCCTCCTCTCTAGAGCTTCTGAAGTAAGCTCTAAACTTACTATCTATTCACCAAACTTTAGAGTTCCCCTAAACAACCACGGTGTCTCGGCCATCCATAAAGTTAACCCCCAGCCCACCACAGGAAGCCTACTCTAAACCTACTGCATTTTTCTGAGACCTCGGCAGCCTATGAAGCTCACGAAGTCTCTCTTCGAAATGACATGAGCAAAGCCTGAAATCTCAACTTTGGGCTAGAAAATTGATCTCAAACTGATTGATCATCTCATGCCTCATGCAGCCACCTATTAGACGCCCTGTATCACCACTGGCAAGTGTCCTCAGGCTCTGCATCACCATCCACCAGATTGGACTTTCTTGACACGGTCAACAGCAGAATTCCCCATGGGTTGTCATGCTTTGAACTATGGACTCGCAGTCTTGGGGTCCAACAGAACCACTGTTTAGTTCTCCAGGCTGGAGTCGCCCCTGATCCACTGTGTAGTCACACTGAATTTTCCTTCTCTACCTTCCCCTCTGTAATTTGCTACTCGTGGGATAGGTGTTTATCAGAACAATGTAGTCAAAGGTGTATGAGAATAAGGTAGAAATAAAACCAAATTTCCTTTGGAAACTTGACCTGAGAGCAGCCAAAGGGTGTTATTGAAGTTTTCCAGTGAAGTGTTCTCTTCATTAAGCCAGAGTGCCACTCTGAAAATTTTAATATAACAGTAAATTGTAAATGATCCTCTTGGCACTGAGAGTTGTGCTGTCTCTTTGAGGCTTCAAACTGCTCTTCCAAAGCAGAATAAGAGCTAAACGAAGAGAAGGAACGAACTGTACCAAAACCCAAATTGATTCCGACAACATGATCAGATTCTCAGCCGTTTTGCTTGTCCCCTCTGGCACTTGAGAGCTGAAGGTTTGGGGAAGGACTCCTGCTGAGTCCTGGCTGCATTAGTCACAGCAGGGCGGTGACCACTCTAAGATAGCAAATTGCAGATTTCTGCCTCTGCATGTAAACTGTCACATACAACTAAGGAAACTAGATTGGAACCCCATATACCAACCACTTCTCCTAGCCTACAATCTTTTAACTTCTGCCAAGCTTTTTTTTTTTTTTTTGACTAAAATAAAGTTGCTTGGGCTCCAAAAATAACATCTGTTGCTCAGAGTAACATTTTCAAACAACATAATAAATTATACTTCCAGAAAATATATACTCTGTGCTTCCCTAAGGGAACCCGCAGAACAGATGATTAGTGATTCTCGGCTCCCTCATTTCATGTACTGCCTGCCCTTGGGCAAATTATTTAGCTGACATGGGTGGTGAAAAAGGTTACCACGTGTCATTTTTACCTTCATCTGCAGCATGCACTCTGCCTGGAGTACCTTCAAATAACAGCCCTACACAGATGTGCCTGGCAGGCTTTCACTGGCTGAATGTATTTTTAAACCGGGGTCACAGTGCCCTGGAGGAGGCACCAGGGAGAGCCAAAGAGGTTAAACCATCATATTAATAACCATAACATCCAAGTGCAGCACGTTTTCAGATTCCCTGAAAGTTAACTCTGTTTTCTGGGATCACCTAACGCCCTCACTCTTGTCTCCAACCTGCTAATCTCAGGAACTTATCCACTCCATCTCTCTCTATTAACCTTTTAGAGATGGAAGATGGACAAAGCACAGAGGCACTTGGACCGCGTTGGCTCCATGCCTTTGAGCTCCCCTGATCATCTTCTTGGTGCAGGTCACCAGTGACAGGAGACTGGGAGAGGATATGTAGGTGGTGTATAGTCATTATCGCTACTGGAGATAATTCAAAACACTCATTTCTATATCCACAACATGAAGAAGGACCTAGCTCCATGAGAAGCCTCATTTCTAATTTGAGAAGAAATTCCAAAGGCATTTTTATTGTTATCAACCTCTTAAACGCATGAGATGGCCCCGCCGTCTGCCTCAGCAAGGATGTGCAGTGCGGGTAATGAAGGAAGGTGGTTGCCAAGGGCAGAGTAGCAAAGAGGGTTATTGAGTGAGCCCTGGGTTTCTTGTACCCTGAAAGAGTCTTTTCTTCTTTTTTCTTTTTTTTTTTATTTCTATGGATTTAGGGAGTATAAGTGTTTTTTGTTACATGGATGAATTTATATCACGCTGACGTCAGGGCTTTTAGTGTACCTGTCATCAGAATAGTGAACATTGTACCCGATAGGTAGATTTTTATCCCTCACCCCCATCCCACCCTCCCCTTAGTTTCCAATGTCTACCACTTCATGACCATATATAGCCCTCGCTTAGCTCCCATTTACAAGTGAGAACATGTAGTGTTTGTTTTTCCATTCCTGAGATACTTCGCTTAAGATAATGGTCTCCAGTTCCATCCAAGTTGCTTCAAAAGACATTGTTTCATTCCTTTTTATGCCTGAGTATTACTCCATGTTGTATAGATACACCACATTTTCTTTATCCACTCATGAATTCATGGACACTTAGTTTGATTCTACAACTTTGTGATTGTGAACTGTGCTGTGATAAACATTTTGGTGCAGGTGTCTTTTTGATAAAATGACTTCTTTTCCTGCAGGTGGATCCCCAGTAGTGGGATTGCTGGATCGAATGGTGGGTCTACTTTTAGTTTGCCTGAAAGGTATCGAAAATGAATATCCACGCTCATGGGTATACATGGAGAGTTTTTAGAAATAAAGCATCATATTCATACAATTCATCCAATTTAATCTAATTCCTTGATCCTATGGAGGTATGATGCAAAGAGGATGGAAAATGTGAATTTCAGCATCAATTCTCCTGTTTGACTTTGGGACTTTGGACAAGTCACTCAGCCTCTCCGAGCCTCAGTTTCCTGATGATAATGATGATGATGATGACAATGATGCTACTGCTGTTCACCTTCTCTAACACATACCTTACTTGAAAATCATATTAGCACATATTAAATGACTTTATGAAAAGATACAGTGCTTTGAAAATACTATTACTGTTGCTGTTTTTGTTGCTGTTATTCAGAATGTTGTAATCAACCCCTATAGTGCCTGACAAGGGACTGGACTAGATGGTTCTTTTAAAAACCCTCCTGACTATAAGATTGTATTATGCTATGTTTATGGGCTCCTTCATCATATAAGGTCAAAACACTAATGAAAATCTAATGTCTGACCGGGCGTGGTGGCCTGTAATCTTAGCACTCTGTGAGGCCGAGGCGGGAGGATTGCTCAAGGTTAGGAGTTTGAAACCAGCCTGAGCAAGAGCAAGACCCTGTCTCTACTGAAAATAGAAAGAAAGCAATTAATTGGCCAACTAAAAATATATAGAAAAAATTAGCTGGGCATGGTGGCACATGCCTGTAGTCCCAGCTACTCGGGAGGTTGAGGCAGGAGGATAGCTTGAGCCCAGGGGTTTGAGGTTGCTGTGAGCTAGGCTGATGCCACGGCACTCTAGCCTGGGCAAAAGAGTGAGGCTCTGTCTCAAAAAGAAAAAAAAAAAAAAAATCTAATGTCTTACAAGTAAGGCAAGTCTTATTAAGGAGATAGTGCAT
>CAUYMX010036262.1:0-42282 GCA_963573855.1 Lepilemur septentrionalis
GAAGTTTGTCCACCTGCTTCCTTCCCCGGGTTCTCCCTCATGCTCAGCCTTGGAGAGGGCATGGAGAGCACACAGGCTCTCGCCGCCTTCCCTGGAATCCACCCAGCTTGGAGACCAGTGGTCCATGAACTCCACATGCCACTTCCACGGAGGGAGAATTCCCCTTTCTGGATGGAAGTGAGGTCTGCACAGCATCTCTGGTGGGGCCACAGAGCCTCCCCACAAAGGAAATGATTCTCCTGGTCAGCAGCTGTGCAGGGCACTTCTGCCTCCCAGTCACTCTATTGTCAAGGGTGGCATGAAGGAAAAACTCTGTGTGTGTGTGTCTGTGTGTCTGTCTGTCTGTGACTGTGTGTGTATGTAGTGGAGGAAAACGATAAAAGAAAGAAAGAGAAGGTGTGTTTTGTTGTTTGCTTCCCTGAGTGAATATGGCTGTACATACATTCCAAGGGAATTCTACAGTAGGTCTTCTGTAGTGAGCATGGGATGTTTCTAGGGAAACTTTTGCTTCATTCTTATTTCATTAAAGACAGAAACTATAAAAACCAATGAAAAACAATCAATGCTTAAGTTGAGGTTGTAAAGACAATAGTTGTTCAATGTATTGTTTTGTGCATTTCAAAATCATGCTTGCTTTTCCAACTCCAGCCCCATCTTTTTTAATTTTGAGAAAGTATGGCATTCAGATCAGTTATTAAATCACACTCATGAGATCAATTTTGTCTTATTTATTTATTTTTATTTATTTTTTTGTTTTGTTTTGTTTTTTATTTTTTTTTATCTTAGCATATTATGAGGGTACAAATGTTTAGGGTACATATAAGAGCTTCTAGGGTCTTATCTCCAGTGAGAATGGCCTTTATCAAAAAGTCCCAAAACAATAAATGTTGGGGTGGATGCGGAGATATAGGAACACCGATACACTGCTGGTGGGACTGCAAACTAGAACAATCTCTGTGGAAAGTAATATGGAGATACCTCAAAGAGCTACAAGTAGAACTACCAGTTAGTTGACCCAGTAATCCCATTACTGGGCATCTATCCAAAAGAACAAAATACGTCCTATAAAAAATACATCTGTCTTACTTATTTTTAAGGATTGTTCCCAGCTTTATCTCAAATGTTTTGTTGCTCAACGTGCCAGCCTTCTACATTATATAATGTTTCAAAACAGCAACTGCAAACCACTATATTATACAATCAAATTTTATCACGATTGGTCAATTTAAAGACAGCAAGTCTACGGTGAAGGAAAACCAACAATATGAGCGATGAGGCATCAGCAGAATGTCACTTGATAATCACTATTTTTTTTTGCCTTTTGATGGTATTTGTAGATGTCCTTTCTGAAAGAAAAGAGATTAATGACATGGTGGGTCCTTGTTTTTATTTTATGTGCTCAATATTTCTGAATGTCTTCCAGATATTTCTATTTGCATATCCCACTTTCAACTCAAATTCAAGGTACTTTCCATGGTTCCTCAGGGATTAAAGGATAAAGGAAGTGTTTAGACTACTTCCTCTGGCCTCATGATGTCCACAGTCAGTCCAGTGAATGTATCACGCCTCATTATCCATAACTTATTGACACCTTGTGGAGCAGATTTTCATGCCATCCTTTCTTATGAATGTAGAATGTCCTGTTCCACATTTTTTCTTGTCAGAACTGTTCTGCTTTTTATACCCAGCTCATCGCAAAGTGTTCCAAGAAATCATCCACAAACTCAGAGCCAGAAATGACCTTCCCTCCTACTGCATCCCTTTCTGCAGGTGTCTTTCTTCAGAGCACTCACACTGTGCAGGCCTGTGGTTACTAAAGCTCAGCCCTCTGCTGAGGTAGGGGCTCACACCTTGTACTCCCTCATGGCTTCAGATGTACTCAATAAACTTTTGTTTAACAAAGACCTTTTCTTTATTGTTAGAGTGGCCCAGGGAAGGGCTGTCTGAGGTGAGCAACTGAGAAATCACTGTATCTGCAGTCGAAAGACACAGGTTCATCTGAAGCAAAAACCCTGTCTCTGCTTTGTCCACAGCAGGGGATTCATATGAGGTGCACAGAAGTTATTTTAAAATGTAATTCATTTGTATTCTCTTTCAAGAACAAATTTGAGGTGGCTTATGAAAAGGAATATTGTCAAAATATTGTGTAATATAGGAACTATCTATCTTGATGTATTATTTTCAGATATATAATTGTACTATGTTACTTTTAACATAGGCCCCCAAAGTTTAGGATCCTTTTTCCTCCAATTTAAGTTACTTTCATGTGATGAAACTGCACAGTTTATTAATGGCAGAGTCAAGTCTTAAATTTACTGTTCTACGTTCGTAAGAAGAAGAGTTACTGTGCTTAGAGGAGTGAGCTGTAGTATAAGCCAGCCATGGTCACACCTGGGGGAGCGTTATTGATAGTAACTGCATATGCATTGGGACCTGGGCAAGGAGAGTCTTGATGGTTTTCTGTACACTAAGAAATTCTGCTAAAGACTGGTGTGTGAGACAATCCCTCGATTTAAGCCATTTGTCAGTAGAATACCTCTATGAGTTCTTTCAGGGTAAATCCACCGCATCGTATGCTTAGCTTCCAGTTGCTGTTTTCTTTGTAGCCTCCTCTACGTTGAAATCGCCTGAGCTTGAACCACCTTCCAGTCTCACTCTTTATACACTTCACTGAGATTCCTGTAAAACCAAGACAAGTTGAGGTCCCCAACTGTGAAAACACCTACACTTGGCATTCCCCCACACTGGATCTGGAGCCATCACTTTGGGTTCAGGATCAGTGTAGCAGGAAAGCCTGAATTGTCCTCTGACATCAGGGACTCCACACTCAGGCTGAAAGGCTAGGGAAGAAGGGAACTCGCTGCCATGTGTGTATATTTCTCTGACCTTCAAGCAGTGAGTCCTGTGTGAGTCCACCCAGAGAGCACTCTTGGAAGCTTGCTGTCAGTTTCCTCTGGACTTCGTCCCACGTGCCTTTTCCCTTTGCTGACTTTGCTTTGCATCCTTTCAGTCTTACAGACCTTAGCTGTTGAGTGTGACTTTGTACCAAGTCCTAGCAGAGCTCCTAGCAAATCAGACCTGAGGCTGGTCTTGGAGTCCCCCAAAGCAGATATCTACACCTCAACAGTGTGCTGTTTGTGTGGGTATTTTCGAGTTGAAAATCCTAGAAGACCAGGAAACTCACCTTTTTTCAATTTCTCCTTATATAGAGTCCCCTTTATGTCACCACAGGTCACAGGAAGTTCAGGAAGTTGAAAATTCATACTTTCATCTTTGGGAATTCTTGGACCTGAAAAGAAACAATTTTTTTCATTCCATCTTCCTCTACAACTGGGCAGCATCTCTCCCACCCATCCTTAGATCCTTCTTTTTTTATTAAGATGCAAATTTATTAGTAAATGCAAATCTATTGAAATGCAATCCATTAATTAATTAAATACAAATCCTTTTATAACCAATATATATTTGTGAGAAACCAACAGAGATTCATAAAACACTACTTCTGGCATTTACATTACTATGTGTCTTGTACATTTTCAGCATGATCCTCATAGAAGTCCGAAAGATGATGAACAATTTTTCTTTTTTTATTTTATTTTATTTATTTATTTATTTTAATTCTGGATATTATGGTGGTACAAACATTTTTGTTATATGTAATGCATTTGCCTCACCCAAACCAGGGCTACAAGCATGTCCTTCCCCCATACAGTGAGTGCCCCACTTCCATTAGCTGTGGGTTTGTCCTCCCACCACGCAGCCTGACCGGCACCCTGGTTACTACCACGTGAACACCTTAATGTTGATTATTTAATACCAATTTGATGGCAAGTACAGGTGCTGCATGTTTTTCCATCCTTGGGATACCCCACTTCAAAGAATGGGCTCAATCTCTATCCACGATAATATAAGAGGTACTAGTTCACCATTGTTTTTTGTAGTTTAGTATTCCACGGTATATATATACCACATTTTTTTATTTATCATTTTTTTTAAATTTCAGCACATTGTGGGGTTACAAATGTTTATGTTACATAAGTTGACTTTCCCCTGCTTCTTCCCCGGAGTCAGAACTTCAAGCATGTCCATCCCCCAGATGGTGCCTATTGTACTCATTATGTATATACCCATCCTCTCCTCCCCTCTCCCATCTGCCTGATGCCCGATAAATGTTATTCCTATATGTCCACTTAGGTGTTGATCAGTGAAACCGATTTCCTGGTGAGTACATATGGTGCTTATTTTTCCATTCTTGGGATACTTCACTTAGTAGAATGGGTTCCAGCTCTATCCAGGAAAATACAAGAGGTGCTATATCACCGTTGTTTCTTATAGCTGAATAGTACTCCATGGTATACATATACCACATTTTATTAATCCACTCATATATTGATGGACACTTGGGTTGTTTCCACAACTTTGCAATTGTTAATTGTGCTGCTATAAACATTCAAGTGCAGGTATCTTTTTTACAGAGTGTCTTTTGTTCTTTTGGGTAGATGCCCAGTTATGGTGTCTAATAAGCTCCATCAGGAACAATAAAGGAGAAATTACAACTGATGCAAGATATAATTTATGAATACTACAAAAACCTTTATGCACACAAACTGGAAAAGGTGGAGGAAATGGACAAATTCTTAGAAACACACAGCCTCCCTAGACTCAACCAGGAAGAAATAGAATTCCTGAACAGACCAATATTAAGCACTGAAATTGAAACAGCAATAAAAAACCTTCCTAAATAGAAAAGTCCCAGACCAGATGGTTTCACACCCGAATTTTACCACACCTACAAAGAAGTGGTGCCTATCCTGCAGAAATTATTCCACAACTTTGAGAAGGATGGAATTCTCCCCAACACATTTTATAAAGCCAACATCACCCTGATACCAAAACCAAGAAAGGATGCAACAAAAAAAGAAAACTACAAACCAATATCCCTTATGAATATAGATGCAAAAATTCTTAACAAAATCCTAGTTAACCAAATCCAGGTGCTTATCAAGAAAGTAATCCACCACAACCAAGTAGTCTTCATCCCAGAGATGCAGGGATGGTTCAACATATGCAAATCTATAAATGTAATTCACCACATAAACAGAAGCAAAAACAAAGACCATATGATCCTCTCAATAGACTCAGAAAAAGCATTTGACAAAATTCAACACCTTTTTATGATAAGAACGCTAACATTGTTCTCTCTTACATGTGCTGTTTCTATTCTGTACCTCACAAATCCTATGGGGAAAGAGCCCCTTTCTTTAATTTACTTTAAAAAAAAAAGGAAAAGAAAAAGAAAAATTCATCACACAAAGCATTTATGTGCATAGCAGATTTTATTAAAGGTTTGAGAAGATGGATAGAGCAAGTCTGCCCTACGGTGATTAAAACAACTCAAAATTATGTGCCTAAAAGAATTTCCCTTTTTTTTTTTTATTGTCTTTACCTTCCAGATAGAATCTGGGCCTATTTTTTTCACATCCTAACTTTTTCACACTTAAATTTGTTCATAAAGAAAGAAAAAAAAAATCAGTTTGTTCCCTAAGAATAATTCTGGCACTTGCCACCAAGATGATCATTTTATTTACCATTTTACCCTGGTGAAAGTCCTCAAAAGGGCTAAGAAGCTTGAATTACATTAACAATAGGCTCTAAAACATACCTGGCTTTACCTTGATGCAATATGAAAGGAGTGTTATTTTTCCCAATATTTTTTCTTTTTTTGGTCATGCACATGTGTCAAGAAACAGCAGAGTTGGCAATAGCAACATCTTTCAATTTAGATAACCACACAGGCCTGAATAGACACCAGAATGTCTCTTTAGCATCCTTCAATGCAGAGAGATGACATTTTGCTAACGTATTATATTTAGTGAAAGTAATTTGAGGACCCCAGTCAGGACCAGATTCATAGGCATCTGACCAATGCAATTGCACAGGGCCCCGCCCTCAGAAGGGCTCTGCAGTTGGTTTATTGCTCTGCTGTCACTCTTAGAATTCTTAATCATCTTTAAATAAGGAGCCCTGTATTTTCATTTTGCATTGATTCCCAAAAATTACGTGGCTCGTGCTGGCTTTGGTGTCTGCTTTGTGCCTTTTATCTGCTAGCCAGCATTATACCTTCTAAATGGACAAGAAGGTAAATTAAAACTATCAGAAGATGTCAAGCCAAACAGCATCTCAGCTAGATCACGGACTAAAATTCAACTTTGACCAACGTCAGGTACCTTAGAGTTGGGCTCCTCCAAGTATGGCCTAGACACTGCAAACCCATCTGCAAACAGTTGTTGATCCTGAAGGAAACAAATATAGAAACTGCAAGTAAGTACTTAGAAACTTCTTAACAAGTGTTATTGTCATAATATCAAAACATGATCATCTTTCTAGTCATTCATTCTTATTGGATTTTATAGAAATATGGATCCATGACAGATGGGGGAGGAAGGAAATACTGTGGTCCCTCCCTCAGATATTTGAAAAGCACTGCCTGAGAGTCACGGTTTCTTTTCCAACCAAGAACAAGGAACAGGTAAAGCACAACAAGATACTTACAGACAGAGACTACAAATGAAATGTCTGATGAAGATGCCGCACTCAAGAATTTGGGATTCCATGACATGGGCCATCCTAAAGAGATTTATGGAACAAACAAAACACCTAAATCATTTTAGAAACTCTTTTTTGCCTAACAGCTGCCACAGAAAATATACTTTCTGGGAAAATCTTCTTAATATTATTACATTAAAAGTATACTCTTTGGACTTAAATGTAGGTAGATCAACAATAGTTCTGTATTTCCCACCATTTCCCAATGCAAAATTAAACATTTAGAGAGTGGTGTGCTCTAGACCAGACCTGGCTTTTCCACACTTCCTGAGGGACTAACTACACTTAGAGATTGTTTACTGACCTGGTGTTCTGGTCCTGATGGAAGATTGTACACTACCACACTTTATCCTCTCTGGAACTTCATTAATTTAATATATTGCATTTGCTTCTTCACTCAGAGGAATGTGGCTCTTGGCTTATATTTAATATAAGCTATGTGTATGGGGGTCTAGATGTTTGCCTATGTTCAAATTGGAATGCCAAAACTGTTTGCCTTTACCTCCTCTCCTGAGCTTTTTATGTCATTTTCTTGTCTATATAGAAGGCTTTCTTGCTACCTAACAGATAACAAGAGGCAGGGTAGTGACTAGGGCTCCTCAAATCATTGCATTTGAGCCAAGTCTTGGCAAAATACCATCTGCTTACACCAAGGGTTGCTCTATGAAATAGCCTCACAAAACCTATTCTTGTGTTTACTAAGAGGCAGTTGTTGGGTTTGGTGTTCACAATATTACACCCTCAGGAGAAATTCCTGCCTGCCCTTGTTACAAGCAATAGTTAAGGTTTTCCTGCCCAATTAGTCTCTTTTTATGTCATAGATGCTGTAAGTTGTATACGCTTTCTCTTTCTTTTTGGCTGCTAGGACACCAATTAGTACCAAATTCACAGTCCTTTTGTACCAACTCCATAGGCTTTTATGGAAGAGTTTTATGTTCAATTTGTTCTTAACGCCATGTTAATAAATCCCTCTCTAGTTTGTTGTTTCTTTCTTTGCCTACTTACAATTTATGTTATATCTTGTAAAATAATTCAGTTGGTATTAAAAGAAAATGTTAGGTAAAGATAGAACGGAGAGACCAGAAATGGGACACAAACCAGGGGAAAAGGAAGGAGGGAGGAAAAAAAGGGAGGGAGGAGGGAAGGAGGGAGGAAGAGAGTAAAACAGGAAGAGAAGTGGTCCTATTCTTGTGCTAAGAAGCTGAAATGAGAGTCTCACAGAATTCAAGTGGTGAGGAAGCCATAGAAAAAGTATAGATTATTATAGGCTGGAATTAATATAAAAATCATTTCAAAGCTAAAATATGAGAACTGCTCTCCAACTGCATTGTTCATTATCTAGTGCTATTTAAACATGCCCAAGTGTAAATATAACAAGAGATGAAATGAAGCTTTTCCTGGCACCTCAGAAGCTTGGCTAAAGCCTCAAATCTAAGGGCAAAAGTTAACTATTATCTTCTTTCCCATTCTAAGAAAATATTCTAGACACATCCCTGTAGGACTTACTAAGCAGTGTCCGAACTTGTTCTTCAACCACCAAGTCCATCAGCCAACACCAACCTGGAGGAGCAGAAGATACAATAGAGGACAGGCGTTAGTGGGAATGGGGAACAGCTTGGTGTTTTTTCTCACCTTCCCATGGAGTGCTTCCTCTCCGACACATATCCTCCTCAAACCAAGACAAGAGGGGTATGAGGGAAGCTCTCAAAGGGATTGGGGTTATTTTCCAGAGAGGAGATTGGTACCTCAACCTCTAGCTGGGTGTTTGCTAAGCTGTCAGATCTCAGGTACCCACCCCTTTAAAGAAGTCTTGGGAGACCCTGACATGTTCAATGTGTCTCCACCAGTTTGGGACTATACATGAAGATATACACCAATGGCTGCCTCTCCTCAGAGAAGTCTGAGGGTGAGAGGCCAGCTGGAGGGGACTATGGCAGAAAGTGAGGAGAGAGGGCAGCAGCGGAGGTGACCTGAACTTTCAGTTTTCCTTCAGACCAAGGGGAAGTCACAGAAGATAGCTAGGCTCTTGCCATCTTGAAAGGACCCCAATGGAGAGAGTTTCTCACTGGGTGGAGGAAACCCCAAGGGTAGACGTCTGTAATGGGAGAAGAGGAAGGCTCATAGTGATGAACAAGATGAAGCTTCACCTGTGTGAGGGAACTGCCATGTGGATGTCCCCAGAGAAGCCTCTCCAAAGAACCCACCAATGCACCTGGCAAAAGAACAAGTGCTGGGCATCTGCCACGGGGAGGGTGCTGGCAGCCAAACCAGTCATCATACAGCAGTAAAGTAGGGGCCTTTGCTCCTCCTCTGGTGCCTACAGGCAAGAAGCCATGTCTGGTCCAGGCCACAGTTAGGGAGAAGGGGTATGCCTTTGAATTCACTGACAGTTTAATTTTTTTACTTCAATTAAACATTTTCATAGGTGAAAAAAAAAAAAAACCTATCCTAATCTCTAAAACTTATCATAAAAGCAATGGGCTCTGTAGGCCCTGAGAAGGGAAATCCAATTCATTTGGATAGTGGGGGAAATAATGGTATTTTACTGATTTGAATCTACTCAGGTTCAGCCTATTCAATACATCATTTATATAACTTTAAGGATTTTGATTCAAAATAGAAAACAAAACAATTAAAACATCACCAAAAAAGAAAAAAGTTGGGAGGCCTAGTAATATAAAGTAGCCTCCCTCTTCTCAGAACACTTACAAGATGTTTTAATTAAAATTAAATTGATAATGTCATCTTACACCTTAATTTTTCCCTTTCTGAGATAGTTGACCTTTCCTCTCACCCACCCTCTTCCTTCTCCTTTTCCAGAGTCTCCCACTTTTTACTTACTTTTTTCTAATTAATCAGAGTAATAAAAAAGGGTGGACGAATACAAAAGTGGGAATTTGTTTTAGAAAATTATTAGTACAATTTCTAAATTCTTAGAGCATAGTGCTTATAATAATTCAGCTATGGGACATTTTCATACAACAGTGATTTCATTTGATCTTGTAAGTGGCAGTACATCCTGTGCCCTACTTAGAGGAAGACACATTCCCTTAGAACAGGAGGTTTATATGCCATATATGCACAGAGACAGACCACATCACTTTCAACCATGCAGCTTCATGAAATCAGCTCTCACCAAGCTTCTTTCTCAGTAAAGCCTCATTCTCTTGTTGCAACTGGCAGTGCCGCATATTTTCCCGTTTGGATGTAAAATTTTTTACTAAGAAATCCTAAATCATTTGCAAATTGCTTTCATAACTATACTCTAAATTGGAGATTCAAAATTTTTTTTTCTCTCTACAAAATCAAGTCTTCAGAATGAGTACAGTTTATTTTCCTTCCTAATGACAACTTCCAAAAATCTCTGCCCACAGGCTATTTTAGCTTAGTTGGAACAGGTGGCTGGAGCCAGAAAAACCGGGCCTAAGTCTCCAGTCCATTGAAACACATTTCCTTCCTGGCTGCAGCTGCCCTTCTGGGTGTATTTAAATTGTGAATCCTCCCTCTAACAACACAATTAATCAAAGTGACTGCTTTTAGATAAATGCATGTAAAACCTAGAACACACCATTAAAAGTAGACAACAATTGGTCAGTAAATCAATTTTTATAGACTGTAGGTGAGCCTAATTGGTGAAGACTTTCAAACCTACTAATTGTTTCAGAAATGGTTTCACACAAATTTTCTGACACTCTTCTAGTTATAATTGCTGTATCACAGATTGTCACAAAATTTAGTGCCTTGAAACTATTGCTTTAGTTCTTGCAGTATGTTGTGGAACAGACACGGAGGGAGGGTTTCGCTGGACAGTTCTCACTTGGGGTCTCCCAGGTGGGCAGTGACAGTGGGGTGTGACTGGAGTCACCTGAAGGCTCTACTGGGCTGGCTGTCCAAGATGACTTCCTCCCAGGGCTGGCGGTTGAAGTTGGCTATTGCTGGGCATTCGTCTGGGGCTGACCACAGCACCTGCACATGGCCTTTTCAGCATGGAAGTCTCACTGGAGGCTTACATGGTAGCTGCTTCCTCCAGGGCAAGCATCCGAAGAAAAGCTGGAGGAATTTGCATGGCCTTTTTTTGAACTAGCCTGGGAAGTCATCAGTGTTGCTGCCACTGCATTCTGTTGGATACGAGTTAGTTAGTAAGGTTGGCCTAGATTTCATAGGATGGGACATAGAGCCCCACCTCTCCATGGGAGGAATGTCAAAAAAAATTCAGGCTATGTTTTAAAATCAGCACATTCCAATTCGTTTATTATAATGAAACAATCCCTCTTCCTCCTTGTACGCTAAATTCCCACAGACAAAAGAAAACTTCTGGAATGACATTACCCTTTAAAAATCCTGGCTGAGATATAAAGTTTTTAAAAGTACAAGATTTAGTTGTTTAGTTTAAAGCATACATTTTTTTATTCTTAGGGGGAAAAAAAGTCTAATGATATTTTGGCAATTTTCACCTGGATGGTATGCATGGAATTTAAATTTTTTCATTGGGTTTAACATTGTTTCATGGAGACTGAGAAGTCGCTATGAATAATTCAACTAATGAGTTTGGTTCTATGCCAAGGTTTGATTAGCATTTTGACACCACCCATTAAACGAATTTTTCAAAAAAAGCCCCTTTCTATTAACTACAAAATAATGAATCTCTTGGCTCCTAACCATGCAAAGGTTATTTAAAGACATCTCTTCCCTTTTGCAATGTGTAAGGTACTTAAATGTCATTGTGATGGTAGGGGAATGAGGGGAGATGGTAGATAAACAGAGCTTTCTTTCCCAAGCTGAGCAAGAACTTGAGTATACTAAGGATTCTCAGTAAGGGGAATACATGATCTTTCCAGTGGAACTTTTAAGGGTTAGGGCATTGCTAAATCTCACTTCCACCCAGAAGAAATCCCATACTATCTTTCCTGCCACACTCACCATTCGTGTGGTTCAAATATGAAAATATTATAAACTTATTTATTTGTCTCTCCTGCTAAATTATAAATTTACACAGTGACAGGAGTGGAGATTCAGTTATCTTTTCGTCTCTGATGGCTGGAACAAAGAAAATGCTTAACATACATTGGATAATGTTATTCTTTCTTTTTCTTACAAAGCCATTTCTGAAGTCAAGAAATGCATATATTGCTTATTTAAGAGTGTTAAATACTATGGGTTTCCGAACCTCCAAAGACTACTATTTCGGTAACCTGAATCAGTGGTTTTCAGCCCTAAGGCACATTAAAGGCCTTAAAAAATTTCCAAGTTCCAACCCCAGAAAAACGAATTTAATTGGTCTATAGTATGGATCAGCCATCTATATTTTTTAAAACTTTAAAAAAAAATTTGAAATAAATTTACACTTAGAGAAAATTTGCAGAAATAGAGCAGTTTCTGGATGCCCTTTGTTCAGCTTCCCCTAATATTAACATATTAGAAAACTGTAGTACCCTAATAGAAACTAAGAGATTAACATTGGTACAAAACTCTTAACACAGCTACAGACATTATTCTAATTTCATCAGTTTTACTAGGAATGTCCTTTTTCTGTTCCAGGGTCCAATCTTGGATCCCACAGTGCGTTTAGTTTCTCCTTAGTCTCTCCAGTCTGTAACAGCTCCCATTCTTTCCTTGTCTTTCATGACCTTAACACTTTTGAGAAATACAGGTCACTTATTTTGTAGACTGCTCCTCAATTTGGGTTTCTCATTATTATATTGAGATTTATCAATATAATTATTATTGATAATACTACAGAAATGATTAGCCCTTCTCAGTACATTACATCAGTGGGTACCTTATGTCAATATGTCTTATTACTGGTATACTAACCTTGATTTCTTGGTTAGAGTGGTATCTGCTGGGTTTCTCCATTGCAAAAATACTAGTTTCACTTTTGTAATTGATAAATGTCTTGCAGAAAATACTTTGAGACTATGCAAATATCCTTTTCCTCCTCAAACATTAAAACTTGAACATGTTTCAGTGGATCTTGCCTGCAACAATTCTCACTGTGGTGTTCTAATGGTGATTTTCTATTCCCCTCATTTCTTCCACATTCATTAATTAGAGTCTTCTGTAAGGGAATACTTTCTCTTCTCTCTCATTTGTTTATTTATTTATTTATTTATTCATGTCAGTATGGACATATGGATCAATTTTTTTAGCTCGCAGGTGATTCTAATTTATACTCAAGATTGAAAACCAATACGAGATGGTCTTTGAATTTAGCTAATGATGTGCTTTCCCTATTCTGTCTGTTAACACAAAGGCCTTGATGTTTTCAATGTATGTGTTATCCATATAACCTGTTTCTGTAGTTCTATGAACTTCTTAATTCTCAGAGTGCCAAAGATAAGCACGGACACACCTTGAAACATCATAAGTCAGAAAATTTATGCCTCTGAATTTCTGGGTCTAACCCCAAACTCATAGCTGTTTACCTAGACTGCCTCACATCTAGTAAAATAAGCTTTGATTTCAGCAAGAACTCAAATCCTCTAATGCCTGCACTTCAAATATGCTACATCACTTCGTCTTGGTATTCACTAGCCTTCCAACCAATTTGATGTGTTGGTTAATAATTTTCATGTTACATTCCCCAGCATCTCAAGAAACTATGAAATTTTAAACTCCTTTTATGATGAGATTTCATATCATTACTCTTGTTATCTCCTCTTTACTGCATTGCATTTAGTAAACGTTCTACTACTTTGCTGCTCAAAGTGTGGAACAGACCAACATATTAGCATCACCTATTAATATATGCTTGTTAGCAATGCAGAATGTCGGGACCCACTCTAAACCTACAGAATCAAAATAAAAAATCAGTGCTCTAGTCCAGTGATTCATAAACTCTAATATACATATGAATAACCAGAGGATCTCACTATAATGCAGATTTTGATTAGTAGGTGTGGAGTTGGGGCTAGATATTGGGGTGATGCTGCTGGTCCCTGAACCACACTTTGAGTATAAAGGATCTAGTCCAGTCACTCTCAAACTGTTGTCCCAGAATCACATCTTTAGCATCATCTGAGAAATTATTAAAAATTCAAATTCTTGGGCCCCTTGCCAGAACTACTGGCTCAGAAATTCTGGGATTGGCACTCAGTAAATCTGTGTTTTAGCCAGCCTCCTAGCCCCTCAGGTGGTTCTGGTACATGCTAAATTTGAGAATGCTGGTCTGGTCCATTGGTTCTTATACTAGGCTATACATTAGAATTACCTGGGGAGTACTTAGAAAGAAGGAAAGGAAAGAAGGAAGGAACGGAGGGAGGAAGGAAAGAAGGGAGGAGTGATGCTGCCTGATTTTCTTACTCAGAGATTCCTTAAAGTGAGCGCAGGACATGTTCATTTTATTTTTAAGTATACATGGACCATTTACCAGGACAGACCATATTCCAGGCCATAAAAAAAGTCTTAATAAATGTAAAACAATTTAAATCATACAAAATATGTTCCTTGCCCACAATGTAATTAAATGAAAAATTATTAACAGAAAAAAAAATCTGAAAAGTTCCCAAATATTTGGAAACTACATATACACCTAAATAACCCATGAGACAAAAGAGAAGTTAGTTTCAAGGAAAATGAAAACACAATATATCAAAATTTGTAGGATGCAGGAAAAGTAGTACTAAAAGGGTAATTTATAGTACTAAACATCTATATTAGAAAAAAAGAAAAATTTCAAATCAAAGACTCTGGCTTTCATCTTAAGAAACAAGAAAAAGAAGAGTAATTAAATCTAATAGCAGACAAAAGAAAGAAAATAATAAAGATTAGAGCAAAAAATCAATGAAAGAGAAAAGAAAAAATAGAGAAAAATCAATAAAACCAAAAGCTGGTTCATTGAGAACAAAAACTTCTGACCAGACTGATTAGCTGTTGATCAGCCTCTCTCCAGATTGATCAGGGATGAAAGAAAGAAGACATACATTACCAATAACAGAAATGAGAGAAATGATATCACAATGGGAAATGGACAAGCTTGAAGCTCTAACTCGGGTGGGGCAAGGGCAATATATGTAACCTAAATATGTGTACCCCCATAATATGCTGAAATAAAAAAAGTAGGGAAAAAAAAGACAACAATAGGGAGATATTGTAATCAACTTTACACCAATAAATTCAGCAAATTCAATGAAAGAAACAAATATCCTGAAAGACACAAACTACCAAAAGTTCACTGTAGTAATAAATAATCTGATAGCCCTATATTTATGACAGAGAACTTTAATATGTAGTTAAAAAATCCTTTCCTCATACTAAGAAAACTCCAGGCTTATGATGTCATAGATGAATTCTACAAGATATTCAAGTAAGAAATAATATCAATTCTATACAAACTCTTCCAGAAAAACTCAGAAGTATTACTTCCTAGCTCTTTCTGTCAGTCCTCGGTATCAGAAATTGAAATTCAGTAAAAATGCCATTTACAATAGCATCACAAATATGAAACACTTCAGAATAAATTTCACAAATGAGATGCAATATCTGGATATTGAAAATGACAACACATTGCTAAGAAATCCTAAATAAATGTGTACTCATACCACATACCACATTTATATGTAGGAAGATTTACTATTGTTAAGATTTGATCTATATATTCAACATAATGCCAATCAAAATTCCAGCAGGCTTCTTTTCTTTTTTCTTTTTGGTAGAATTTGACAAGCTGACTCTAAAATTTATATGGAAATTCAAAGGACCCTAAATGGCCAAAAATTTTTGAAAAAGAAAAGTAAAGGTGGAGGACTTATACTACCAGATTCCAAGACTTATTGTAAAGCTGCAATAATCAAGACAGTGTGGTATTAGTATAAAAATAAGTAAATAGATCAATGCAACAGGAATTGACCCATATGTATATAATCAATTAATGTTCAATGAAGTTACGATAATCTTTTCAGTAAATGGCTGTGGAAAAACTAGACATTCATAAGAAAAAATAAATAAACCTTGATCCTCTCCTCACAGCTAATTCAAATGGATCATAGAACTAAATATCAGAGCAAAAACTATACAACTTCTAGTAAAAAAAAAAAAAAAGAGGAAACACTTAGTGACCTTCTGTTTGGCAAAAGTACAAACCAAAAAAGGAAAATTCAATAAAATTGAATTTAATTTATATTAAATTTAACTTCACCAAAGTTAAAAATTTTTGTTCTTCAAAAGATACTGTTAAGAAAATGAAAAACCAGCACTCTGGGAGGCCCAGGCGGGAGGATCACTCAAGGTCAGGAGTTCAAACCAGCCTGAGCAAGAGCGAGACCCCATCTCTACTAAAAATAGAAAGAAATTAATTGGTCAACTAAAGTATAGAAAAAAAAATGAGCCGGGCATGGTGGCGCATGCCTGTAGTCCCAGCTACTCAGGAGGCCGAGGCAGAAATATTGCTTGAGCCCAGAAGTTTGAGGTTGCTGTGAGCTAGGCTGATGCCACGGCACTCTAGCCCAGGCAACAGAGTGAGACTCTGTCAAAAAAAAAAAAAAAAAAAAAAAAAGAAAATGAAAAAGCAATCCATAGAGTGGAAGAAAATATTTGCAAGGTATATACCTGACAATGGACTTTTATCTAGAATTATATTTAAAAATCCGTAATACTCAATAATAATGTACAAATGACCCAATTTTCAAAAATTGAACAGATATTTTACCAAAGAACATATATGGTTAGCAAAGTGGCACGTGAAAATATGCTCAACATCATTAGTCATTAAGTAAATACAAATTAAGACCGCAATGAGATACCACAATGTATCTATTATTAATAGAAATGGCTGAAATGAAAAAGACTGACTATACCAAGTATCAACAAGGATGTGGAGGAACTGGAATGCTATTTAACGCTGATAAAAAATGTAAAAGGGCATAGACACTTTGGAAAAAAGTGTGTCAGATTTTTAAAACTTAAACATAAACTTACATATGACCCAGCCATTCTACCTTCAGATATTCATGCCAAAAAAAAAAAAAAAAAGAATGAAAGCATGTCTACACAAAGATTGCACATGAATGTTCATAGCAGCTTTACCTCTAACAGTCACAACTGAAATGTCCATCAAATAATTGAACTGATAATCAAATTATGGCTTTTCCATACAACAGAATACTACTCAGCAATGTTTTTAAAAATGAGTTATTGATACATGTAGCCTCTTTCTGATGAAAGCAGCCAGACCAAGTAGAACATATATTACATGGTTCTATTTGTATACAATTCTAGAAAATGCATACTAATCTATAGTGACAGGAAGCAGATGGGTGGTTGCCTGGAAATGGCAGAGAGGGGCAAGAGGAAGAGATTATCAATGGGCATGCAAAAATGTGTGGATATGTTCATTGTCTTGATTGTGCTAATGGTTTTGCAGGTGAAAACATATGTCAAAATTTATTGTATGTTAATTATACCTCAATAAAGATGTTAAAAAAATGACAAGAAAACAAAACTACAGACCCGTATACCTCATGAATATGGATTCAAAAATAACAATAAATCTAATGCCTGGATCTCTTACCCAAAAATTTGGACTTAATTGGTAAATGTTCTGACCTAGATATCTAGATTTTTAAAAAGCTCCTTAGATGATTCTGATCTGCAGCAGAATTTAAGAACCACTGTTCTATTCCATGAACCCCAGACTGCCTGAAAAACTCTCACCTAAATTAATGCCTGTAGTTGCCAGGGAACCATGTTGAAAAATATGAGTAGGCAATGTAAATCCATCATCACTTCCAGACAACAAACTGAAGCACTTAATACTGATGGCTAATCTGTAGTATCATTTTCATAAAATGAAGGATAACTTTATTTTAAAAATGTGTGCTGCTGAAAATTCAGCACAAGTTCTAACAACTGAAAAATATGCAACCACAATTGCAGTGTATAAGAAATAAGTAACTCAGAAAATGAAGCTTTCTGAAATGCCCTGATGAACAGAGAAAGGTGAAAGGTACAAGAGAAGTCAAAAAAAAATTTTTTAAAGGAAAAATTTCAGAAGTTCTGGGCAATGTTTCAAAAAATAAAGGAAGTTAACACCTCAGATAATCACTCTTAAAGGCATTCTCTGTCAATACAAGCTTGTGTTTACCTTCTCTTATTTGGTGACTTCAATTTTTTTTTCTATTGTATAGTGTTTAATGTGGTTTTATTTTTTAATATGCTTGTTTCATTGTTCCTTTCTTCAAAAAGATAACTGGAATTCTTTTCCTTCTTCTTATCAGCCATGCAAATAATTGTGCTGTTTCATGCTTTGGTTTATTGGTTTATTAATTTTAAGGATTTAAGGCTTCTTTTTGAATTCCTTTTACCATAAGAATGTTTACATTCCTTTTCTCCAACTTCTGCTTATTGAAAGATGTGAGGAAATTCATTCACTATGCTCAATCCTCAGCTGTTTTCTTCCAGCAACTCTGATAAGGCCCAGAAGAATTCCTTTAGGAACAAGAAAAGAGACAGAAATTGTTGCTTTCAGTCATCTGTCCCTCCCCAACACCAACTAACATGTGTCCTGAATTCCACTGAAACACTTTGTGGATAAAGATAAATCTATACAACCCTGCTGAATACTTGGCAACCTAGCTATTTTATAAAGGCAAGAACCCAAGAGGAAAACAAAAGCATTTCCAGATCATGTTTGACCTTCAAACCAATGTGCAAAAATGAAAGGTGCTAAAATCCCAACGTTTTGTGTAAAAGAAAATTCCAACTTCCTTTATTAGAAATGGCACAAAGGCAGCTTTGTTTTTTAATTCTTTATAGCTATGATGCTATTTAACTGCAGAAGATAAAGAACTCTTTTCCAGAGGAAATGAAATAAAAGAGCTCAGATATACATTATTTCTCACAGAAATATACCAAGTAACATTACCAATTAAGACATGGATCAAAAATGGCTCCTAAAGTATTTGTATCATTAGATCAAAGCGGACTAAATAAGATTAAGATCTTTATGCTTTATTTTTAAATTATTTCTATTAAGAATTTTTAATTTTCTAAGGATTTTATAAGTAATGATTTAGTAGTGAGTCATGAACAAATAGTAACCATAGCCCCAATTTTTAAAAATATGACAATTTAGGGTCACAAACAGGTAGTAATCACAGCCCTAATTTAAAAAATGGACACTGACTCCACATGGCCATATAGAACATGAGCATGGTTTGACAGATACAAGAGTATAACAAGGAGAGCATGAGAAAAAATTCACAGGAAGAATAACATGCGTCAACAGTGACAAACATGAAGGCAACTCAAATTCAGAGAATCGCAAAATCGATTTATATAACGAGCATAGTCATGATCAAAGTCCCAGATAGATAGGATGACCCTGTAGATTATTATCCAAATAGGACATTTTGAGAGAAACAGGGGCACAATTAATAATTACTTTGGAACAGCAGACATAAACCAGGACTATTCTCAGTGAACCAGAATATATAAATACCTTACAAAAAGCAGAGGGTCATGAGATAAGAAGGAAAAGGGCAATGGGAACACCGGAACCTCTTGAGAAAGTGCTTAAATTTGATGTGACAGGTTATTGGAAACTAGTACAAAAGAGGCCACATGAGATGAAGAAAATATTTGTTGTGTGACTGCAGCTGATGAGATGAGATAAACTCAAGGCGGGAAATTGGCGAGGAAGTTGCTGAAAGCAGCAAGCTCAAGGTTCTGTATCTGTAGAATAAAAAGGTGTCAAGCGCAGGCTTAGAAAACATCTGAGGGAAAGAAATACAGGCTGGATGGTAAACTGATTGCTGACTAGTCAAGCAAAACTATACACTGCTAAGGATCAAAAATGTAGGGATGGGGAGAGAGTTCAAAAAACAGAATCTGGAGAAATGTCAACACAGATAAAGATGCTTAGGAATTGCATGTGGAAAATGCAGGTGTGTATATAGAATACCATATGAGGAATTAGAAGAATCCAGGAAAGTGTGAAGGAAAGGAGAAATAGGGAGTGGTGAAGATGGCTAAAAGAACCCAGTAACTTAGAAGTCAAAAATGTCCCAGACAAGGTGGTCAGTAGGGTTAGAATATTGTCCAGACCAAGAAGGAGAAGAGAAGAGAGTAGATTTAGCTTGGGTGACCATCAGCAAGATGTTTCACTAAACACAAAAGCTAAGTTACAGGGACTCAGAGAGGAAAATGATAGAGAGCAATTAAAGTTGGAGATCGATTTTTTGTACATGTGGTTATGAAAAATGAGAAAGATTGCATTCCCCTCAGAAACACTTGCAATCTTTAGCACATGATGTAACAAATTAATTGGAAACATAATTGGAAAATAGGGATGGTTATAGAATTTTGAAGAAACATGCCTGATGACTGTTCTCTTGTTGCATTTTTTATTTCAAAATATTAAGGGGGTACAAATGTTTTTGTTACATGGATACCTTTTATAATGCTTAGGTTGGGGCTTTTAGTGTGCCCATCACCCAACTAGTGTTCATTGTACCCTACAGGTAGGTTTTTACCCATCTCCCCTCCTCTCATTTCCTTCTTGATTTCCAATAATCTTTACATCTCTTTGTGCCTATGTGTGCTCACTGATTAGCTCCCAGTTATTAGAGAGTACTGTGGTGTTTGTTATTCCATTCCTGAGATATGTCACTTAGGATAACGGTCTTCAGTTCCATCTAAGTTGCTGCAAAAGACATTATTTTGTTTCTTTTTATGACTGAGTGGTACTCCATGGTATATAAATACCACATTTTCTTAATTCACTCATGAATTGATAGGCATTTAGGTTGATTCCACATCTTTGTGATTGCGAATTGTGCTGTAATAAACACTTGAGTGCAGGTGTCCTTTTGATAAATTGAATTCTTTTCCTTTGGGTAGATGCCTAGTGGTGGGATTGCTGGGTCAAATGATAAGTCTACATTTATTTCTTTAAGAAATCTCCATACTCTTTTTCATAGAGCTTGTACTGATTTGCAGTCCCATCAACAGTGTATAAGTGCTCCTTTCCCTCTGTATCCATGCCAGCATCTATTGATTTTTGGCTTTTTATAGTGGCCATTCACAGAAGTGAGGTGATATCTCATTGTGGTTTTAACTTACATTTCCCTGATGATTGGTGATGTTGACCATTTCTTTTGTTGCATTTTTAATTGCTGCTTTCTTTTTTGATACTGTGCCTCTTAGAAACTTTGAGCTTTCCTTGGCTTATTGATTTATATCCTTATATTCAATTTTTACTCCAACCTCCTATTAGTCAAGCTTCAATTCAATGAAATACCATCCAAGCTAAATAAAATACTTCATACCATTTCTCCTTTATGAATAAATTTACTTTTCATTGTGACATAATTTGAGGAAGCATTGGGATGAGAGACGTCCCTCTTGATGAGATTACAGAGACAGGAAAAAACAGAAATATCTTTTGGGCAAGTTCTTGCAACAACCTATGAAATTCAGAGCTGGATCCTTCAGTCACCTGTGAAATTTAGGTGGAAAAAATTCCACTTTCCTTAAATTGTTTGATATCTGTAGCTGTGTAGAGTTCTTTTCTAAATAATTCTAAATGTTTTGAAAATGAGGCCTGACACCTGAAATTTCTGCATTCACAGTGTTGTCCAATCAGACACATGTAATACGGCAGAATTTACTGACTGTCTTTTTGTCTCTATATAGTGACTGGATTATATCCTCATAAATTCCCTTCTAAACAGACCATAAAATAAAGGATCCTATTAAGTCTTCTTTTTGGCTGAATTCTTACATTTTTCTCATAAATTTGTCCTGATTCAGGGCTACTACTTACTTCGAACTTTTGTATAAATTAGAAAAAATACCCCTTCCTCAACATTTTCCTTCAGTCCATAGGAACAATATCATAACAAATGTGAACGTCTACATCTTTGATGTGAATGGTACCCCTAGAGTTGTATAGTGTGCAGCCTGCACAACCATACATAGCAAAAGTGGGAAGTTGTAGCTGGTAACGTTCTCTCTTGGCTCTTGTGCACATTCACCTAGATGAGGTAAGATAAGAACCTGAGGCCCAGAAGAGTAAAAAGTAATTCTTCCATAAAGTCTTGTAACACATGGTGATGAAACCAAAGGGAGAGATCTAACTTCCTTGCACTTACGGGAAGGATAACCTGAATCTCTCTCAGTAATCCTCCCAGGACTGCCAACCTCCCACTCAGCAATGATGCCCCAGCACGCCCTGGAAGGATGACATCAGTGTAACCTCTGCTAAGGGATGAAACCTTAGGTAGGAAAGCAGCTTTGTTCTGATAAGGAATTTCATTTTCTGATGTTGGATTTATAATAGGTAGCTGTACTTATGCATAAAAGGATGGTAGTTATAGCCACCTGTCCACCTCACAGACTTTGAAACTCCCAAAAGGAGTAATTTATATTAACATTTTCTTAACTATAAAGTGCTCTGACCTGATAAGACATTATCACTTTGAAGGTGGGTGTGATGGCTCACACCTGTAATCCCAGCACTTTGAGAGGCCGAGATGGGAGGATCGATTGAGGCCAGGAGTTTGAGACCAGCCTGGGCAACATAGTGAGAACCCCACCTCTACCAAAAAAAAAAAAATTAGCCAGGCTTGATGGTGCACACCTGTAGTCCCAGCTACTTGGGAGGCTAAGGCAGGAGGATTGCTTGAGGATAGCTCAAGAGGTTGAGGTTGCAGTGAGCTATGTTAGTGCCACTGCACTGTAGCCTGGGTTACAGAGTAAGACTAAATCTCACCAAAAAAAAAAAAGAAAAGAAAAGAAAATCATCACTCTGAAACACAAAGAGATTTAATAAAGGTCAAAAAAGTAAAACTTACTTAGAGTTAGTGGGAGGAGAGGTTTGTGTTGGGCTTACCCCTGGGCTTATTGTAAGCAGACTTAACGCCAGAGCCTACACTCTCACTCTTCCCGCTATTGCAACAGATTATACATAATCTCCCCAAGTAACCTTGCTGCCAGCTAACCAGGTGACACGCATCCAATCCAAACTCGCACCAGGCTCCATGCAGCTATTTCGTAATAAGAATACTATTTTATGTAACACCTTTCATCTAAGTATTTGTAAATATATTTTAGTCAATAATTAAATCTTATCACATCAAATCAGCCTCCTAAATTTCAGAGAGAAGTTGCAGAACTTTAAGGCTAATGGCTAATGTCTCGATGTGAAACATAATTCACTGAGTCCATTCCTCTTCTCAGGTACATGCGATCATCTCATTTTAACTTATTTCTTTGTGAAGTCAGTGATATATAAGTTGGATGGGGAGCTAAAGAACCTTGACATAGTAGACTTATTATTAGGGAGGGACCTGTGACCAAGCCCTGCTTTTGCAGGCACCTGGACTTGTGGCCGAGGTAAGTCACTTTATGTTTCTGGGCCTCACACTGTGCACAGTAAAGAAACCTGAAGTCACTGGCATTAATGGGTGAAGAATCTGTAGGTAGATAGATACGGATTGATTCATACTCAAAGGAAGATTAAATAGCAAACACAGCACGGCAATTTAATTGTGTGTTCTCTTTGAGCGCTTTTCATCTTCTCTATCTGGTCTTTGCCACCAAACCTCTCAACCTGTTGATCTGGTGGAAATGAACATCAGTGAGACAGGGATTGATTGGTTTGAACCAATGAGACATAATCAGATCACTGTTTTGAATAGCAAACACTTCACACAGAGTTTTCAGATGATCTATCAATCTGATTTGATTACTGCTGACATACCTGAACCTCTGTAGTGATTATATTTAAGTAGTACCTATTTTCCTCACAAGCTTTCTTCTAGCTTCATTAGACACTCCTAACATTTAAAAGTGCTACACATTCAAGCAAACTGTCATAAGATATCCTGAGCCTCCTGCTGCTGAAACTTCACAAATGTCCCACACGGTTAGCTTCCCTTTGAAGTTAGCAGACAAGAGTGCTTGATTAGATTTATTTAAGCTTTTTTTTTTTTTTTCTCTCCCATCCTCATTCCATGTTGCTTTCAAAAGCCTCATGTCGGATCTGTATGAAGAGGTGGCGGAATAAAGGAGAAAAATGGTTGAGAAATTATATGTATATATATCCCTTCTTTCCAGAGACATGGTGCTGCTGCTATTAAAACATGCCTTTAACAGAGTTACTTTATATCCTAATCCCCGGAGCAGCAGAAGCCTGAAGGAGTTCTTCAGACACTCTGCCTCTTTCAACTATGTGGGATGCCTCCTCTTCAGAAACCGTAAGAGATAATCAATGCTTTTCTGAGAACTCTCCTCCTACAATATAAGAATTATAAAGAAAGGAATCCAAGAAAGTCTAAAAGCGGTACTTTGAGTTTTGTTTTGATTTGATTTTAGGTTCTGACTATGCCAGAGGTCTTGTTTTTTGACTCGGGGCTGACACTTGTCCCCGGTGGGCCCCTCAACTTTCCCATGTGCAGGTGGATGAGGTAGGACTGAATGAGCCCTAAGATCACTTTCACCAAGAGCCTGTGTAGTTCAGAGGCACTGGGGAATGGTGAAGAGCACAGGCTCTGGGGTCAAGCTGCTTGGTTTTGACTCGGCTCCTGTACTTTCCTGCTGTTAATTTCTGTAAGTTGTTCTTTATTCTCTCCCCAGATGTGGCCTTCATGTCTGTCAAGCTCTGCTTAGGATTTGTGTGCAGAGAATCCTTTCCCAAATGGCCCTTCTCCTCTCTAGTCACCACATCCTCTCCAGAAGCCTCACCACTGGTCCGTTCCCTATAGTCCAACTCCCCATGGCTACAGCACACACAATCTAACAAGAGGGCCTGAAATACTGAAGCACTGCTTAGTGAACTGCCTACATAGAGTTGGAAAGTAATTATTTGTAAATTCAGAGTATTATCACTAACATATAGCACAGTGGAAAGTCTGAGTTGGAAGTCAGTAAGAGATAAGAAATTGGATGCTTTCTTCACTCGAGGATAATCATTTATATTTATCCATTTCTGTATTGAAAGAATGGCTTTATGTATTCCCTGAGTTTTTCCTTCTTGATCTTTATGGTGGACAGAGCTCAAAGTGGCCTTTTGGTCATTACCTCTGGTGTTTGCACCCTTATGCAATTCCATGCCTCGAGTGCAGGTGGGATCTGTGACTTGCATCTCACTAATAGAATACAGCAAAGGTGATGGCATGTACATGATTACATCACACAAAATTGTAGTGTCCTTCTTGCTAGGAGACTCTCCCTTCTTTCTGGCTTCAGGAAGCAAGCAGCCTGCTCGGAAGATGGCCAACATGGAAGTAGCTGCGGGCCGGCCAGCAACCAGCAAGGAACTGAGGCCCTCAGTCCGACAGTGCACAAGGAACAAAATGCTGCCAACAACCACCTGGGCTCAGAATCGGATCCTTCCCCAATCAAGCCTTGGGTGAGACCTCCAGCTCTGATTTTAATTTACTGATTTTAAATTACTGATTTTAATCTCGTAAGACACTCAAGCAGAGGCATCAGCTAACTTGTGCCCAAGTCCTGACCTACAGAATCTGTGAGATAAGAAATGTGTGCTATTTCATGCCACTACGTTTGTGTTAATTTTGTTACACAGCAATAGATAAGTAACACAATTCCCAATTTACACTATCCACTTGAGTCAAATTTTTTTTCATGCTTCTCTTCCTATTTCTTGCCCCCACACTTTTGCTCACTCTATCACCACTTCTGCAATACACTCCCTCTTTTTACCTAAATTCTTTCCATTTTTCAAGGCCAAACTCAATTGGATCTCACTTCTCTGGTTTCTTACGACGCCAAACTAAACTATCAGCCGTTTAAGAGCTAGAACCTTGTTGATTTTGTTATAATACCACTATATAGGGACAGTAATACTTGCATGGAGGATCCAGTGTCTTGCATATAACAGAAGCTCAAAATAGCTATCTATAATTAATAGAGGAAAAATATATTACAGTTCCAATTTGTATTGGTGAAAAAGTACAGTGGTACATAATTTTTAATGAAAACATCTAATTACTGATAGAAATAAGTATTTACAGTTCCTCAAGTCACATACATATTTTAGGGATACTCCACATCTTGAAATTGGGCTTAAATATTCCATTCATAAAGGGTGTAAATATTCAGTGATGGGAACTCTTAACAAATGGGTCAATCAAAAATAACTTTAGAAATAACTTCTTGTTTTGATTAGTATTTTTGCCTTTGGAAATAAGTATTTATTTCCAAAATGGTACTCATTATAGAGTTCAAAAAAGTTAAAATGTACATTAAAATCTCTATATTTTAAAATTATCTTTAGAAAAAGAATATAATTGCCTTAAAGATGGAGTATATTTTAAATAACTCATTCATAAATACAAAAGACTCTTCTATATCTAAGTCTGTAAAAAAATCACCCTTATTAAATTACTCATAATAGTGAAAAAGAATAGTCGGATGCTAAAACACTGACGTTTAAAATAACCCCAGGCACTGATATTGTTTGCAAGGTCGCAGTGAGCTCAGACAGGGCCAGATTTGCCCCTTGCCTCTGACCAGAGCTTTAAAACAATATGTGCTGGCTCATGGGTTTGTGGGAGGGAGAGTGATTCACCCAAGGATGCTCTTATTCATACAAATACATTCCAGTGCTGCTCTGAGACTCAGACCAAATTGCCCTTGGGCAAACCAGAAGAGGAGAAGCTTTGTCTGTATTTGTGGACTAAGAAAATATACAATGTTCATTCCAAAGAGCAGTTGAAACCAGATAAGGCCAAAGAAGGAGGAACTTTGAGACTAATATGAAAAGAATGGTAGATAACCATTCATTTTTACTTTCTTTAAGGAAAACCAAAATGAATTTGTCTCAGAAAAGCAAATGTTGACAATTCTCTGATGAGGAAAAAAAGGGATAGTTTGCAATTCTTGTCCTTTACCCTACAGTTTCCCAGTATTGTTTCTCTCTCTGAATTTTATCATACATCTGTAGCATAAGACACAATGGAGGGAATGAAAATGTGTGTGTGTGCACGTGCATGCATACATATACATGCAAATGCATACACACATGCAAAGGGAGTGGCATGATAAGGAGAATAAAAAGAGGGAAGTAGAATAACTTCTGCAAACCAACAATTTATTAATAATGTGTCTTCCAATCAGGTCTTTGAGGGGTGAAGCCCATTTAGCCCCCATCACCACCACCCTCACCATTCATATGTATATGTATCTATATATACTTTATAGAAAGCAAGGGAGAATGCTACCAAGCTTTGGCTATTTTATTAACAGAATAATAAGAGCCACTGGAAAAAAAGTTCTTTATAATCTTAAGGCTTATACAACAGTATAAGCATATACAATGTCGTTTTTGAACGTGAAACAGACATGGAAGCAGTTAAGGAAAAATGAGCTTAAAACAAAGGACACATACTTTTATAGTAAACATGACTAGTGCCCTTCATTCATGAGCATTAGTTCAGCTCCAGTGTCACAGATCATTAGGTAGCGAATGTCAGCAGCACCAGGAGGAGAGACCTGCGTGGTGATGCAGAGTAGCCTGTGGCTATTAAGAAAATGAATGGAGACAGGAACATATTATTGATTCTTCTTAAATGAAGTAAGTAATCTTAGAAGACTCTAGAAATGTTACGTCACCAATCCAAGAGAAAAACAAGACACATAATCACATAAATATTTCAGTTTTCCCCCTAAGTGTATCCCTTTCTTTGCTTGTCATGTGTGTAAAAATAAGAGTTTGAAAAAAAATTGAATTTGGTAGAATATTATCTCTTTGAAATCACACTGTGGCAGGGGGTGGGTGAGACTGTATGCAACCCAGATCACAAAGAAGAATTTTAAGATGATCATGAATTAAGTAATATTGCATAATTATATGGTTTCCTTAGTTTTTAAAGGCCAGGGGAAGTCATGTCTGTGATCACTCACTTGCACCTGTAGCTGACCAGAGCAAACTTAGACCATTCAGCTGTGAAAGTATCTTGCCATTCCTTTGTTTCCTGAGAAGTTGGGAGAATTTGGCTGTGGCAAATACTTCTCTAATCATTTTGCCTTTAGTAGGTTAGCTTTCAGCATTTTATTGGGCATGAAATGGATAATGCTCCTACCTGTTTTAAATTTTACCATGAAGAGCCGAGGAAAAAGAGAAGTGATAGGTGAGAAGTTTTTAAAATGTGCCGAAGTAGTCTTCCCTAGAACATTTGTCTTGGGGTCCGAAGCTAAGCCTGTGCTTCCCTCCGCCAGGCGAAAAGCTTTGGGTAAAATCCCAGAGTATTCAGTTTCAGCTCAGGAAGCCATTAACAATAGGTGCCCCTTTGGTTGAGAATAAATGATTTGCAAACCAGCTATCACTTTCTCCATTGTGGATAAGAATCTAAGTCCAAAACAATGATACGCTTCTCTTTTCACTTTCCCATTATTATAAGCATAAAGAAATTTCAAAGAGCTCCTACTCTAAGTGTAGTGCTGTCAGGCAAAACAGCACAGGCTGCAGAGCTTGTGCCCCAAATCCTCTCTCCAGTGTCTGTCCTCAACCAGTGCCTTCAGATTCTTTTTATCCCTCTCTAAACTCCAAATCAACCCCACACAGAAACACACTCCAAGTCTGCCCTTACATCCTTGTCAATATTTTCTGTAACAATGGCTGACAATCACATTGAGTTATTCCTCCCATGGCTCTTTGCATTTTGCCAGAGTCAAAGCCACATACTGAGGGTTAACAGTCCACCAGTGCAGGATGTCCAGACACAGCAGAGAAAACCCTAGTTCTTAAAGCATGATGAACAGAAAGGGATTTTTTTTTTTTTTTGAAATGAAGTCTTGCTCTGTCACCTGGGCTAGAGTACCATGGCGTCAGCTTATGTCACAGCAATGTTAAACTCCTGGGCTCAAGCGAGCCTCCTGCCTCAGCCTCCCAAGTAGCTGGGATTACAGGCACACCAAGGCACCCGGCTAATTTTTCTATATTTACTAGAGACGGGGCTCTTGCTGACGCTGGTCTCGAACTCCTGACCTCAAGCAATCCTCCTGCCTTGGCCTCCAAGAGTCCTAGGATTACACGCATGAGCCACTGTGCCCAGTCGAAACTTCATTTTTAATTTTATTGACTGGGCAGCCTGTTTCATACCATAACAATTCTTGAAGAGCCCAAAAGTCTTAATTTTATTACCGAAAGAAACAGAATAATCCATCTGAATAATTGGAGTCAAGTTGCTTTTACGTCAACCAAGATATCAAATGATTTTGAGATGACTTGGTATAGTGACAAGTTTACAGAATTTGAAAGCATGATCCACATCTAAGGAAGAGACCACAAAGGTTTTGATGTTAAGAACTTGGGGCAGACTAATTCTCTTGCTTCTAGAGATAAGCCTAAAAATACAAGTGTATAATCTTCATTTTCTTCTGCAGTTTTAGCTTCACCCCTTACTAGCTATATGATCTATTATAAGTCATTGATTTTTAATTATATCAAAGTAATTCACACATTTGGTTTGCAGAAGCCAAATAGTTCCAAAATATTGATAATGAAAACCAGCATCCATTGCCTCATCCCTCCACACCAAGTCCTGCTTCCCAGAGGCAGATGGTTTCAAAAAATTTTAAGCTATTTTGTCTGGCTTCTACCTCTATATTTCTAATTAACGTGCTTATCCAGTCAGCCCTCTGTACCCAGTAGGTTCCGCATCCATGGATTCAACCAATCATGGATGGAAAATACTGAAAAACAAAATTATATCTATACTGACCATGTACAGACATTTTTTTCTTTTTCATTTTCTCCTATTCATATAACTATTTATTAAATACATAGTATTTACATTGTATTAGATATTATAGTAATCTAGAGATGATTTAAAGTATATTGGAGGATATGCATAAGTTATATGCAAATGTTATATCATTTTCTATCAGGAATTTGAACATCCATGGATTTTGAAATCTGCAAGGGCTCCTGAAACCAGTCCCCCATGGATCTCGAGGAATGACTCCACAGCATCTACTGACTTCCAATTGTGGCCGATACCTTTTCTTTCTTACATTAAAGCCCCCACACACTAGCACTCACTTCTTATCCCCACCATCCTCCCAGTATATTGATACAACTACTTTTGGTTAAATTCTTATTTAGAGATACCTCTAAAGCATCCTCATCATTAAGCATCATGCATTGCTTAATGATGAGGATATATTCTGAGAAATGTATCATTCGGCAATTTTGTCGCGTGTGAACACCATAGAGTGGATTTACACAAACCTGGATGGTATAGCCTACTTACATGGTATGGCCTATTGTTCTTAGGCTACAAACTTATACAGCATGTTCCTTACTGACGGCTGTAGGCAATTGTAACATAATGGTAAGTATTTGTGTATCCAAACATATCTAAGCATGGAAAAGGTACTGTGTTATAATTTTATGGGATCACCGTCATATATGCGGCCCATTGCTAACCAAAATGTCATTATACAACACATGATTGTACTTCATCATGTCATTACAACCACTTAACTAGCATTTGTTGCTGAACCACATATTATAACATGATTACGTTTCCATTCCTGTAGTACTTTTACTGTTTCTTGAGGTTCATACTTGTCTGAATTTTTCATTTGCTTAGGCTTCTACATACCTATGCCTAATTTTTCTCAAAAGTTCAAACATAACTCATACGTAAAATGTTTCACAATACTATATTCCACATGGCCAAATGCGTCAGATAGTCTCACAGTTCCATATTTTTTCCTGGAAACTTCTCTCTCCTCTATCACCACCCCCCCACCCACCCAATCTAGACTGCTCTCCAGGCCCGCTGCGTAGCTATACTAAATGTCAACGTGAAATTTCCCATTGCCAGTCTCTTGTGATGGCTCACTCTCCTGATTCTACAATCCTGTGTCTTCATTTTCCTTAATGTCTTCCTTAGTTTGATTGTACACTCCTCTTAGTAGCTTCCTCAAAAATACTGCATGAGAAACAAAGTTTTCACAACTGTTAGTTGTCCACCAAATTTGTGCTCCCCTTTCCAGAATTTGGAATTATCACTGCATGTGGCTACCCAGCCAGGGACTTCATGTCTCAGGGCCCCTTACATGCAGGTAGGCCAGGCAACTACTTCTCCACAACAGAAAGGTGGGCAGAATTGATGCGTGACACTTAGGCTGGGGCCTACAAGAAGCAGGTGGGGCCTCCCCATCTTCTTCTCCTTCTACTGACTGGAAGTCCGCACCTGAGCCTATCCAGGAAGGCACGTTTATAGTTGGTGGACTCTCCATCAGCCTGGGTCTCTGAATGACTAAGTGGCCCAGAGCCTTCGCCAACCCTCCCCTGTATTCGAACTGTCAAGAAATAAACTTCTGATGTCTTCAGCCACTGAAATTAAGGGATTATTATTACCTTAATTTGATTAATAATCTGACTGGGTGGGAAATCCTAGGTTAAAATCCTCAGAATTTTAAAAGGATTTTTTTTTTCCCAACATGATCTTCTGTTTCTGGTTGCCGTTAAAAATTATCCTTCCATTTCTAGTCTTCTTCACATATTTTGTTATTGTTTTTTTGTTTGTGCACCTGTGTTCTCTCTCTCAGTCTCTGCTTATAATTTTGTCTAATTATTCTTGGAGGGACAATTTTGCAATAGCTGAATGTAGACTTTGGTGTGAGTCTCTTTGCTTTGGGCTGGATAGCAAGCTCTTTCAGCCTATAGATTCAAGGTCTTTCATCATGGGAAATTTTATCATGTTATTTTTTTGAAAATACTTTCACATATTTTCTCTTTCTTCTTACTTTCTGGAACTCTGGATGTGGGACATCCTTAATTAATCACATAGATTTATTTTATGTGTGTGTGTATGTGTGTGTGTGTGTGTGTATCTTTGTCTTTAATTCTGCTTTCTGGGAAATTGCAAAAAACTTCCATTCCAAACCTTCCATTAATTTTTACCATCATATTTTCAATAGCTAAGAGTTATTTCCTGTTCTCTATTTGCTGATTTTTATTCCATCTTGTTCTTCTTTCATACATGTAATACATTTGCTCATCTTGCCACAGATATTACAGTTTCTTTAGAATTTTTCTTACTAAACACATTTCTATAGAATCCCTAAATTTGCAACCATACTCAAGAAAGCCTTCCCTTATTAAATCATTTTGCGTATCACTTTATCCTGCTTTGTAGTTTGTCCTCTCTGCTGATTTCACAGTATCACATGATAGATTTAGGATTAGAGGACAATGGTATGAGAGGCTGTCATTTATAATTTATTCTTATGCCATTAAAATTATAATTTTAAGGCACAGTATCCAATCATACTGGATATTGACTGCTGACTTTAAGAAATGTAGTTATCGGGTCTAGCCTTTGAAAAGGGATCTCAAAAATGTTTTTGTTTATGACAGACATGTTCTCAAAGGGTCATTCTACTATTAATATTTGTCAAGTGGTAACACTCTAGATAATAAAAATAATAACTTTGGAATGTTAGATATTAAGAGAAAAAAATAGGTGTAAGCAGTGCTTAAGAGAGAAAAGGAGATAATGTTCTGTTTCCCAGTCATAGATGTAATGTTGGCTGCTATTTAAAAGTGTCCAGCTCTCCTGAAAAGAAGTAACCTTCCACTTTTTGCCTTACATATTTCAAGCATGACTTTTAAAATGATATTTCTCCAAATATAAAAACAGGACATGTTTATTGTGGAAATTTTGGAAATGTGGAATCACAGAAAATCCCAAAGGAAAAAATGACAATCACCTGCAACTATACTACTCACAGAAATAATACCTATTGTCATTTTATTTTATATCTTCTCTGTTTTTACAAGTACAATATACATTTGGGGAGAGTTTAGAAAGTTGTGACCTAATATTTTTTATCAATACATAACATATTTTTATGTCATTAAAATATTATTTTAAGGTGCACTATCAAATCATATAGCTGCATCATAATCTACTTAACCTCCCATTGTTGACATTTAGGTGGTTTCCAGTTTTTCACTATCATAGTAATGCTACAATAAAAAGGATATCCTGGTACCTAAATCATTTTACACCATAGTTATTTCCTTGACATAAATACCTAGAATGGAATTGGTCAGACATAAGAAATTAATATTTTAAACTTCTAATACATCCTGCCATACTGTCCTCCAAGAAGACCATACCAATATTATACCACCATCAAAAATATATTAAAGAAGTAGTTTGCTTATGACTTAATTAAAATAGAGTAAATTACCTTATATCTACCCATCTGATGAGTTGAAATATATCCTCTGCATTACTTTCACAAAGGATTCATTTCTGTCAATCAATATGAAATTTAAATGTGCAAAAATTAAATAATAATTTCTATCATTAAGGGTTCCAAAGATGGCAAAAAAATATAAAATTCCTAATTACGCTTTCCTTTGTTTATATGCTTCCCTTAATGGCATATATTTTCTTTATATGTCCTTCAAAAGTGTAGGCTGAATTGGTGTACTTGACTTAAGTCTAATAAGCAGCTAATGGAGGTGAAATACTGAATGCTTTCAAAATGCTAAATGATTTCCATCTTTGTCTCCATTATCTCAATTTTGAGCTATATATTGCGTATCAGTAACATACATAATTCTTATTTTTTTATTTCCACTCACTTTTGTACAATAATAAAAGCAAAATATGATAAAACATTCAAATAAACATTGCTATATTCACAAAGATAGAAACATTGCTAAAACTGAAATGAATGTGTATTGGCAGAGGAGCAGCACCAACTTGCCACATTTTAAAATATTATTCTACCAGGTAAATGTTCATATTAAGTATAATATAGCCAATTTAGTGATGTCAATGTATTATGCACAAAAATACAAGTCATGCCTAATCAAATGTATCAGAGCCATATAATTGTATTGATGTTTTGTTTCCTATTTCTTTGCTAGCAATGGTGAGTATGTTTTCATAAGTGTTTTGGCCATTTGTTGTTCTTTGTGAATTTCTAGTTTATGTCTTTTGTCTATATTATATTGATAAGAACATAATTTGCTTGTTGAATTATAAATGCTATTTATAAATTCTGAATTTAAAAACCATTATAGTGGATTGGAATAAAAATACCCAATTGGCCATATGTCTTTAGGTTTTGTTTATGTTATTTGTTTATTTGCTTATTTGTTTTGGATCTACATTCTTAATTATTATATATAATAAAATATCTCAATGCTCTCTTTAAGATTTTTCTCTGCTTTCTTACTTAAAAGATGATTCTAAGTCCAATATACTGAAAACCCCACTCACCTATCAACCGATTTCTCAACAGAAACTTTGCAGACCAGGAAAGAATTGGATGATGTATTCAAAATGCTGAAAAACACAACTGCTATTCAAGAATACTCACCCAGCAAAAATGAAGGAGATTTTAGAAATGAAAGAAAAATAAAGTTCTTTCCCAGACAAGCAAAAGCTGAGGGAATTCATCACCACTATACTGATCTTATAACAAATGCTTAAGAAAATGCTTCAATCAAAAACAAAAGAATGTTAATTAATACTGTGAAATTATATGAAAGTATAAAACTCACTGGTAAACACATAATCAAATTCAGAATACTCCATTAGTATATCACGGTATTGATAGTATATAATCTTTTAAATCTCTAGTACTAGGGTTAAAAGTCAATATGGTTGACAATAATCACAGCTACAATAAATTTTTAAGAAATACACAATACGAAATGATATAAATTAAAGTAACAAATTAAAAATGGTGAGGAGGAGGGTAAAAGTCTAGAATATTTATATGTGACCAAATGTAAGTTGTTATCAGCTTAACAGTTTTTTACACCTATAAGGTTTTTTTGTAAGCCCCAGAGTAACCACAAATTTAAAAAAATTACAGTAGATATTCAAGTGAGAAAGATCGTCTTAAGTCAATATCATTTATTTATATTTTTTCTAGAAAATTGCCCATTTCATTAAAAATTTAGAATATAGTAGCATAGACTTAATTTTAATTTCCTTTACAAATAGTTACATTTATTTTCACATTTCTATTTTATACTTTTCCTTTTTCTTGATCAGATTAGCTAAAGGGTTATAACTTTTTTGTTGTTCTTGTTGGTTTTGTATTTTTAAAAAAACAGTGTTTGGATCCTTTTTCTAGTGCCACCTTTTTTTCTGGAAAATTCTAAGACATTATATTTTCATTGCTCCACCTCACTCATTCTTTTCTTTTTTTTTAAGACTCTAAGTACACATGTGTGAGATCTTTTCACCGTGTCCCATTGGTCTCTGATGCTTGCATGTATTTTCTGTCTTCTTGCCTCATGATACATTAGTCTGGATAACCAATTATTTTCTTGTTTCCAGTTCACTAAATCTGCCCTAGTGAAACCAATCTACTCAATTCTTACTTGCAATTATTCCGTTTTTCAATTGTCAAATTTCCTTTTAACTTATTAATATTTACATGTTCCAGTTCCCTACAAAAATTCTCTCTCTTTTCTTTTAATATATTAACCACAGATATTTTAATATGCATGCCTGATAATTCCAATATCTGGATCTCTTGTAGGCCTGATTTTATTGCCTGTTTTAATTTTTTCCCTTTGGTGTTTGATCAAAATGACCAGCTATTTTTTAAAATATAATGCCAAACATTGTGTATAAAAAATAATCTGAAGCTCTGAACAGTGTTATCTCTCCTTACAGAGGCTTAAGTTTGCTTCTGGCAAAGATATATCACCTTGATCCATTTCATTAAAGCTGATTTGAACTGACTCAAAACTGGGATTTTTTTTTTTTATCCCTTTTGAAAGCTGTCCAATTGGCCCACACTCCTAGAATATAACTTGTTTTGGAGTCTCAGCTAAAAGCCTGGGGTATTTACCAGGGCAACTCAACTCTTCTTTAGTGGGCTCTCAACTCTAGTTCATGTCGTCCCCAGCTCCGTAAGACTGCCCCAGACTCTGCTCAGTTTCTCAGCCTCACAACTACCAATTAATCTTAATGCCTTAAGATTAAAAGTGGTGTCCAAGGTAGGGTTCATCTCTCTGCACTCTCCCCTCCAGGATCTTTGCTGTCAGTCCTTGCTACCTTGGAAGCTCTTTGGTGCCTTCAAACAGATTTTGTTGTTCCTACTGCTGCTGTTCAGCTTATTTAGTTTTTTTTAGTGTATAGAGCTGGTTTAACAGCAAATAGTCTAACACGGCCATAAAAGGAAAAATTCTATTCTCTTTTCTAACTCATTAATTTCTGCTTTTGTCTTTATTAGTTTCTTTGGTGTGCTTTTCTTTAGTTTATTATAGTTTTTTTTTTTTACTTCCTCAGTTGAATATTTAATCTGATACCTTCTTTTTTTAAAATGACTTCAAATGTTGCTTTTAATGTAAATTCATTTTGAACTTGTTAAATAATTGTCCATGAGTAGTACCAGCAAGATCATACAACACAGTGTGATTCTACCCCAAAACTTATTTAGTAAATATTTGGTAATTTGCTATCTGGTATCCATTATCCACTTCCTACTTACTTACTTACTTATTTATTTATTTATTTATTTATTTCAGTATATTATGGGGGTACAAATGTTTAGGTTACATGCGTTTCCTTTTCCCCCCTTCTCCCCCCCAGACAGAGCTTCAAGCATGTCCATCCCCCAGATGGTGCACATCACACTCATTATGTATGTATAGACCCATCCCTTCCTCCCCTCTCCCATCTGTTTGATACCCGATAAATGTTATTCCTATATGTGCACTTAGGTGTTGATCAGTGAAAACAATTTGCTGGTGAGTACATGTGGTGCTTATTTTTCCATTCTTGGGATAATTCACTTAGTAGAATGGGTTTCAGCTCTATCCAGGAAAATACAAGAGGTGCTATATCACCGTTGTTTCTGATAGCTGAATAGTACTCCATGGTATACATATACCACATTTTATTAATCCACTCATGTAATAATGGGCACTTGGGTTGTTTACACAACTTTGAAATTGTGAATTGTGTTGCTATAAACATTCAAGTGCAGGTGTCTTTTTTATAGAGTGTCTTTTGTTCTTTTGGATAGATGCCCAGTAGTGGGATTGCTGGATCAAATGGTAGATCTACTTGTATCACAAAGCCATTCTCACTGGTGTTAGATGATATCTCATTGTGGTTTTGATTTGCATTTCTCTGATGATTAGTTATCTTGAGCATTTTTTCATGTTTATAGGCCATTAGTCTATGTTCTTTTGAGAAGATAGACTTTTGTTTGTGTCTTTTGTCCACTTTTTAATGGGGCTATTTGATTTTTTCTTGCTGATTTGCTGAGTTCTTTGTAGATTATGACTATTAGCTCTCTATTGGATGTATAGCATGTGAATATTTTCTCCCATCCTATATGTTGTCTATTTGCTTTGTTGATTGTTTTTTTGGCTGTGCAGAAACTTTTTAATTTAATCAAGTCTCATTTATTTATTTTTATTGTTGCTATTATTGCTATTGAAGTCATCTTCATAAATTCTTTGCCTATGCTGATATCTGGAAGAGTTTTCCCAACATTTTCTTCTAGAATTCTTACAGTTTCATGCCTTACATTTAATTAAATCTTTTATCCATTTTGAATTAATTTTTGTTAGTGGTTGGATATATGGATCCTATTTCATTCTTCTGCATGGGGCTATCCAATTTTCCCAGTACCATTTATTGAACAGGGATTCTTTTCCCCGGTGCATATTGCAGTCTACTTTGTCAAAGATCAGATGGCAATCTGTGGATGGTTTTATATCTGGGTTCTCTGTTCTGTTGCATTGGTCTATGTCTCTATCTCTCTGCCAGTAATATGCTGTTTTGGTCACTATTGCCTTATAGTATAACTTAAAGTCTTGTAAAGTGATGCATCTGGATATTTTCCTTTTTCTTAAGGTTGCTTTGGCTATTCAGGCTCTTTTTTGGTGCCAAACGAAACATAGAATTATTCTTTCTAGATCTGTGGAAAATGAGGTTGGTATTTTGATGGGGGTTGCACTGAATGTGTAAATCACTTTGGATAGTATGGATATTTTAAGAATATTGATTTTGTCAATCCATGAGTATGATATGATTTTTCATTTGTTTATATCAGCTGCAATTTCCTTCCTCAGTGATTCATAGTTCTCTTTCACCCTGTTGGTTAAATATATTCCAAGGTATTTAATTTTCTTTGTAGCTATTGTGAAAGGTATTGAGTCTTTGATTTGATTCTCAACTTGACTGTTATTGGTGTATAAGAATGCTACTGATTTGTGTACATTGATTTTGTAGCATGAGACTTTGCTGAATCTATTTATCAATTCCAGGAGTTTTTTGGTGGAATCTATGGGATTTTCTAGACATAAGATCATATCATCAGCAAAGAGCAATAATTTAACCTTCTCTTTCCCTATTTGGCTACCCTTAATTTCCTTCTCTTTCCTGATTGCTCTGGTTAGGACTTCCAGCACTATGTTGAATAGAAGTGGCAACAGTGGACATCCTTGTCTTGTTCCAGTTCTGAGTGGAAATGCTTTCAACACTTCCCCATTCAGTATGATGTTGGCTATGGGTTTGTCTTATATGACTTTTATAATATTGAGCATGTTCCATCTATGCCTATTTTATTAAGAGTTTTTATTCCAAAATGGTGCTGAATTTTGTCTAGTGCTTTTTCTGCGTCTGTTGAGATGATCATATGATATTTGTTTTTGCTTCTGTTTATGTGGTGAATCACAATCTATTGATTTGTACATGTTGAAAAATGATGAAACCCTCTCAATCATGGTGAATTATTGTTTTGATGTGCTGTTGAAGTCAGTTTGGTAGATTTTTTTGAGGACTTTTGCATCTATGTTCATAAAAGATGTTGGTCTATAGTTTTTTTTTTGTTTTGTTTTTTGTTTTTTGTTTTTTTATTTGTTGTGCCCTTTCCTGTCCTTTGCTATCAAGGTGTTACTGGCTTTGTAAAATGAGTTAGGGAGGATTCCCTCCTTCTTGATGTTATGGAATAATTTCTGTAGGATAAGTACCAACCAGTTCTTTGTATGTCTTTTAGAATCTGGCTATGAATCCATCTGGTCCAGGTTGCCTTTTTTGTTCTTGGGAAATTTTTTATTACTGCTTAAATCTCACTCCTCATTATTAGTTGGTTCGAGATTTATATTTCTTCCTTGGTTCAGGCTTGGGAGGCTGTGTGTTTCCAGGAATTTATCTGTTTCCTCCACGTTTTTCAGTTTGTGGCACAGAGGTTTTCATAGTATTCACAGATGATATTTTGTAATCCTTTGCTTATCAGTTGTAATGTTTCCTGTTTCATTTCTGAATGAACTTATAAGAGTCCATTTTCTTCTGTGTCTGGTTAATCTAGTTAATTGCTATTGATTTTATCTTTTAAAGAGCCAACTTTTTTGTTTCATTGATACTTTGTATTGTTTTTGTTTTTGTTGTTGTTGTTATTTGCATTTTGTTTAGTTCTGCTCTGAGCTTTGTTATTTCTTTTCTTATGCTGGCTATGGGTTTGATTTATTTTTCTTTTTCTAGTTCCTTGAGACATGAATTTAGGTTCTTAATTTGTGATCTTTCTGTCTTTTTGATATAGGCATTTACAGTTATGAACTTTCCTCTTAGGAATGCTTTTTCTGTCTTCCATAGATTTTTAGAGCTTGTATTCCCTTTGTGATTTTACTTGAGGAATCTTTTGACTTCCCTATTAATTTCATGATTTACCCAAGGATTATTCAGCAGCAGATTATTTAATTTCGATGACATTGTGAAGCTTTAAGTGTTTCTCTTGGATTTGATTTCTAGTTTTATTCCTTTGTGGTCTGAGAAGATACATGGTATGATTTCGATTTTTATTTTTAATTTGCTGAGACTTATTTTGTGGCCTATGATTAATCTTGGAAAAGGTCCCATGTGCTGATGAGAAGAATGTATATTCAGTAGTTTTTGTGTAGAGTGTTCTGAAAATGTCGTTAGGTCCATTTTTTCTAGAGTTCTATTTAATTTCAGTGTTTCTTTATGTATTTTCTGCGTTGATGACCTGTCTAGTTCTGTCAGTGGAATGTTGAAATCCCTCAAAATTTGTTTTTGCTTAGTTCTAGAAGAACTTGCTTTATGAATTTGGGAGCTTCTGGGTTAGGTGCATATGTGTTTAGGATTATTATCCCTTCTTGTTCAATTACTCGCTTTGCCCTCATATAATGGCCGTCTTCATCTTCTTTTTACCATTGTTGATTTAAATCCTATTTTATCTGATATGAGAATGGCTACATCAGCTTGATTTTGGTTTTCATTTGCATGGAATTTTTTTTCTCGTTCCTTTAACTTGAGTCTGTGCAAGTCCTTACAAGTTAGATGTGTTTCTTAGAGTCAGCATATACCTTGCTTATGATTTGCCATCCATTCATCTAGTCTATGACTTTTAAGTTGGGCATTAAAACTGTTCACATTTAGTGTTAGTATTGATATGTGGAATACTGCTGTGTTTATCATGTTGGATGATAATTTGTTGTTTTGTTTTCTCTCTTGTGCTGTTGTTTTGCAAGTTCTGTGAGCTTTAACTTTCAGGTGTTTTTACACTGGTGGGTATCTATTGTGCTGTTTCATGTTTAAAGCACTATGAGAATTTCCTGTAGGGCAAGACTAGTATTGAAAATTTCCATAGTGATTACTTGTCTGCAAAAATCTTTATTTCTCCATCATTTATGAAACTTAGTTTCACAGGATAAAAAATTCTTGACTGGCAATTGTTCTGTTTAAGAAGACTAAAAATGGGGCTCCAATCCCTTCTGGCTAGTAAGGTTTCTGCTGAGAAGTCCGCTGTTAGACTGATATGTTTTCCTTTGTAGGTTAGTTGTGGCTTCGATCTTGCAGCCTGTAGAATTGTCTCTTTTATTTTGACTTTGGCCAGTTTGATTAATCTGTGTCTTGGAGATGTCTTAGTTGCTATGAATCTTCCCTGTGTTTGATTACCGTCTTGTGTATGGATATCTAAATCTCTGGCAATATCATGGAAGTTTTCCTCCACAATTCCTTTGAATAGGTTTTCCATGTCTTTTTGGTTTTATTCTTCTTCCTCAGTGATACCTCTAATTCATATATTGGCTTGTTCCACATAGTCCCATATTTCTCTGAGTGTTCATTCATTCTTCTTTATCTTTCTTCCTTTTTGACTGACTGGGATACCTTGAAGCTTGTCTTTAAGCTCTGAGATTCTTTCTTTTGCTTAGTCTAGCCTGTTTTTGAAGATTTTTGCTGTATTTTGAGGTTCTCTAAATGCCTCTTTTATTTCTTTGAGTTCTGTTTGATCCTTTCTTATGTCATCTAGCTCTTTAGTGACTTTTTCATTTCTTTGGTTGATGTCCTAAAAATTTTTCCGGCTTCTCTGTGTTAGTTTTCAGCTTTCTCTTTAATGCCATTCATCTTATTTGCAATCCATATTCTGAATTCCACTTCTGACATTTTGACAATTTCATTTTGGTTGGGGTTCTTTGCTGTAGAACTGTTCTGATCCTTTAAAGGTGTTGAATAGGTGGTTTTTCATGTTGTCAAAGTTCTTTTGCTGGTTTCTTCTCATCTGAAACCTCTTCTCTCAGCTCAGGACAGATAGATTTGCAATGCACTTTGTCTGCTTTTGCTGGAGACTTTCCTACTTAGTGAGAAGAAGGAGAGGGCCCTAGATGGCACTTTTGTGACCTATTCTGGAAGATTGACTTAGCAGATTATGGGCAGATGCACTGACAGCCTGTAGTACAGCTATTTTGTATTGTCCTATTCCCCTGTGTTTGTCATAGTCCAAGCCAGTGCTGGATGATCTTTACATGGAGCGGTGGGTTGTTCCCTTAGCTGCTGTTGGAAGCTCAGGCTGGACTCTGGGCAATTCCTTATCCACAGAGGCTGACATCGCAAGAGATTTCTCTGCCCATGTCTTCCTGCAATGGTGGCAGCTGCAGCTGGGTAAGGCTATCTAGGGAGTGGTCATGGGTGCCAGAGCTGGAGGTGTTCACTCCTTCTGGGTGCAGGTGTGATAGAGGCTTGCAGCTCACAGGTACATGGCAGAATGTTGTTCCACAGGGCCTGGCAGTGCAGAAGACTTGGGAGCAAAGGCTCAAGGTCAGGCTTCTGTTTGCCCAGGGCTCTCCCCTGCCCAAGACCTGCTGAGGCATTTGCCACAGGGCTTCTCTGGTGGCATCTATGATTCCCATTCTGCTAGACTCGCCTGTGAAGGGGAAGGCTGCTCAGCTCCCAAACAATGGGCTTGCAAGAGCATATGCTTTCCCTGCTTCCACCTTGGCCTGGCTGGTGTTATGAGGCGGCAACTGCAGCAAAACTGAGCCTTGTGTTAGATCAGGTGCACTGGACCAGAGAGCTCTGAACGGTGTCAGTTGCAGCAACCTGGGAATGAAGGTTATTTGTTTCCTGCTGTGCGTGCTCTCCAGTGCAATGTCGCTGCACAGCTCTCTGATCAGTCTGAAGGTCTGCAATGGTGGTGGGGGTCCCCTCATAGTTCAGGCTTCAGTGTCTGGAGGGCTCTCTCCTCCTGTCCTTCCCCACATGGGAATGCTTTCCGATCTTGCCAAATGGATCACTGTGTCACCTTCTCCTTCACTCTGAATGCCCCCTGTTACTTCTCCAATGTGTCAAAATGCTCTCTCCAAGAAGGCCCATCTGTAAGTTGGCATCCACCTGCAACTCTTGGTCCTATTCTTGACAGTGGTGCATGTGGGCTGCTTCTAGTCCACCGTCTTGCCTGAAAATC